>BGZK01002599.1:0-49087 GCA_005406025.1 Eumeta japonica | reverse complement strand
TTGGTGTAGGATTGATTGTATTTGACTCATGCCTATGCCTAAGTATGTTCGAATCTCATGGTAAATCTGTGTCTGTTTCGATCACGTTACGCACAGTATCTATGTGTTGTTATTGACAGCGGTGGACGAGCAACCATCACGAAATTCGTCACGGAGACTGAGACAATTGCGCTTGAATTGTACAAACCAGTTATAAATAGTCATCTTGAATTGTGCTTTATCGCCGAAAGCAGTTCTAAACCAGCGAGGCTCTGCTGAGCTGTCAAATTACACTTAAAATCGTTGAAAATCGTACCTGGAACATTTTCACAGCTTAAACTAATAGTGATGAAGACACGCAATTTTCAAATTAACGCCACAATGTAAAAACAATTGACAGTTAGATGAACCATACCGAATTCTGCAGCCAAAGAGTTCCATTTCCTAATACTTACTTTTTAAATATTGTTTATGTAAGTGTCCAGTTCCAGAAACATATAGTACGCCCCACACGTCATCAGTGTTTGAATGTATCAAATGATTTTTTTTTAATTATCCAAAAAAGATATAAACGTCCTCCAAACACAAAACGAGTGAAAGATGAAGCGGTGATAATATAAATAGGTTTTTCAGACAACGGGATCAAAGTACTTTATTCGTCGATGATCTGATTTGATTTGAAGGTATTTAGGTTCTCGGATTCTAATTTATTAGAAAATTGATACAAAACCATTATAATCATATTACAGAAAAAAAAATTATTAGTTTAAGGATCTCCTGCGAGATTTGGGCTTGAAATGCGATAAGTTTTAAAACAAAATTAATAGTTTTTATCTTGATCCAAGTAATAGAGGACTTTAAAAAAAAAGGGAATTGCGAAGTCAAGAAAATGAAAAAGGAGAGAAAATTATATTTTTGTAAGCAAAAATTGATTAAACTGAACAGCGTTCAAGACGATAATGGAGAAATACGAGACTTTCACAATCCGTAGGCGAGAACACTGATAGTTGTACGGATATAGAGAATACGGATAGTTCAAAATTCATATTTGTCTATACGTGTGACAAAATAGAAGAATTCTTGTGTTTGTACATTAAGAGTTTTTCAAAAAAATTGGGTGCGTGTACTTATGTACGCGCGTGAGAAGTTATACTTGTTCGGGAAGATATACAAACGAGCCCAAACTCGATGGGGTTGCGTTGTTTAATTACGGAGTTCCTATGGCCACCTTCCAGCTCCATCATCAGACTCTGGTTACCATATAGTACCAAAGTACTCGTCAAGACGAATCAAACGAGCCCAAACTCGATGGGTTGCGTCGTTTAATTACGGAGTTCCTATGGCCACCTTCCAGCTCCATCATCAGACTCTGGTTACTACATAGTACCAAAGTACTCGGCAAGACGAATCAAACGAGCCCAAACTCGATGGGTTGCGTCGTTTAATTACGGAGTTCTTATGGCCACCTTCCAGTTCTATCATCAGACTCTGGTTACCAGCACCAAAGTAAGACGAATCAAACGAGCCCAAACTCGATGGGGTTGCGTCGTTTAATTACGGAGTTCCCATGGCCACCTTCCAGCTCCATCATCAGACTCTGGTTACCATAGTACCAAAGTACTCGTCAAGACGAATCAAACGAGCCCAAACTCGATGGGGTTGCGTCGTTTAATTACGGAGTTCCCATGGCCACCTTCCAGCTCCATTATCAGACTCTGGTTACCATATAGTACCAAAGTACTCGTCAAGACGAATCAGACGAGCCCAAACTCGATGGGGATGCGTCGTTTAATTACGGAGTTCCTATGGCCACCTTCCAGCTCCATTATCAGACTCTGGTTACCATATAGTACCAAAGTACTCGTCAAGACGAATCAAACGAGCCCAAACTCGATGGGGATGCGTCGTTTAATTACGGAGTTCCTATGGCCACCTTCCAGCTCCATCACCAGACTCTGGTTACCACATAGTACCAAAGTACTCGGCAAGACGAATCAAACGAGCCCAAACTCGATGAGGTTGCGTCGTTTAATTACGGAGTTCCTATGGCCACCTTCCAGCTCCATCACCAGACTCTGGTTACCACATAGTACCAAAGTACTCGGCAAGACGAATCAAACGAGCCCAAACTCGATGAGGTTGCGTCGTTTAATTACGGAGTTCCTATGGCCACCTTCCAGCTCCATCACCAGACTCTGGTTACCACATAGTACCAAAGTACTCGTCAAGACGAATCAAACGAGCCCAAACTCGATGAGGTTGCGTCGTTTAATTACGGAGTTTCTATGGCCACCTTCCAGCTCCATCATCAGATCAGCTCTATGTCATATAATATTGCATTGTCATGCGATTTATACATGCATGCAAAATTTCATTTAAATTTTAAAAATTAAATAAATAATTTTTTATTTTCTTATATTAAATGTACATAAATTCTCTCATTATTCGAAATTCGAATTCTAAGCGGGCAGCTTCAATCTGTTAATTTTGCGTCACACAATCTTAAAATTTCACTCTCATTATTTTTTCATAACGCGCCTAAAAAAGTATAACTTCAAAAAAAAACTGTAAAGAGGGGAAACAAAGTAATAAAAAGCAAAAATACATTTTTTTTTTAATTTTCCTCTGTCTGTCGCTATGCCTCTTTCTTTAAACGAGCACCACCCGAATTTCACGCGAATTTCATTCACCAATTTATGACAAATATTTGGCTCTAGTCGGGGTAATATTCAGTATTATTAACGTTTGCCCGCGGTTTCGGGCGCTTAAAGATTAAACAAATTCCTTTTGACACCGATCGGATACTGTTTCAACAGCAATGTTCAAGGAAAAGTCAAGGTCAACAGCTGTTCGGGATTGAAATCGGTACCAGGGTCGAAATCGGGATAAAGAGAGGAAGCGAGATTGTTCCATAATAAAATAATTCGGCGGCTGTACCTTTATTTTCGGTGTAAGAGCATATGTTCTTCTGGAATTGTTTTACAGGACTCGGGATCTAAAACGAATGCGAGAGCGACATGGGTATTAGGATCGTGTTTGACAGCGGTGGATGAAAAAAAGAAGGAATTCGTTCTATATCCACGGAGACGGAGCCGTGGCCGGATGTTAGTATTTGAATTTGTATGTACACACATTTGGGATACGCAATGCTTTTACAATTAGCTAGTAAAATGACAACGGGAAGGCGGCAATCCCTTGCGTTTACTTTAAAAGAATTTCTCCAAAAAACAATCCGATGCGGCTGATCAAAAGATTTAACATAAGCTGTAGATATTGAAAAATACGGCTTAAAAGTGATTGTATTCTTTTAAGTTTGTAATTGCAAGTTATTTATGTGACCAAGCACTTAACTTTCAAGTAAATAATAAATATTTCTTTAAAAACGAACTTAAATTTGAGACGAGTACATGTCCTAAATATAAACTTTCGTCAAAGTAATTCAATAGCAAACGCTTTATGGACACATGCCTAATAACTCATAAATGCTCGACACTAATACATCCTTATGTACCATTTTCAAAGGCGTACATAGAGCTTTACAAAAATAAATATATAAATATAAAGTATTAATAAATCACTTTCAGCGGTGAAGATAGTTCGTAAACATATAAAGATTAGAGATTGAGTACGTACGATACAAGAGATAAAAATCAGGCGCATCAATAAGAAATAAGAGTTTCTTAAGTGGTCTTTGACTATACCCAATAATTATCATAACTAATAAAGTAATGCGCTTTATATTTCAACCTTTTTATATTAAACCGTACTTCGTTTGTTACATTATATACTTATTTGTAAATTACTTATAAATAACTATACCATATTTTTAACTTCCCGCTAAGAATATTGAAAATTTTCCAAAATCGGGAAATTATCGGTTTTAACCCGTTTTTCGAAAATCGAGTTTTCATCAAATTTTGATGTTTTGAGGTCCTAGGAAGCTCCCCTGACGATTTTACGATGGTGTATGTATGCACGCGCGTGTGTGGTGTGTGTGTGTGTGTGTGTGTGTGTGTGTATGTCTGTGTATGACTGTGTGTGTGGATGAATGTAAACCTTTTATAACTTTTGAACGGCTTTACCGATTAGAACCAAACTGGCATTCCAAAGAGTTCCATTAAACTTAGATTTCCTGAAAATTTTAATCGATTCGGATTAACAGATTTCACGAAATTTAAATAAAGGTATGAAAAAAATTAATTTCATGTGTTTTTTGGACTAATTAAAAATTACGGCTTTACCGATCGATTCCGAAAACTAATCAGCTTTTAACATTAAAAAACACGTCGATCGCCGTCGGGCTAGTCAAAATCGGTTGATTCTTTCGCGAGATATCGTGATCGTAAAAAACCGCAAAAAGTGATTTTTTCAAAATACTTCAAAATTTTGTCTTAATTAAGTGCATGTTCAGAGTACTTTTCTAGAATATAAAAATGCACGTCGATCACCATCAGGCCGTTCAAAATCGGTTGATTTGTTCGTGAGTTCATAAACAGGCAGTGATTATGTTTCGGTTCTCACTTACCACAAACTTGAAGTAAGTGTAGATTAAACGACTAGAGAAACATTTATATATGTATATTTGTTGAATTAAATGAAACGAGTGTGTACTTTAGTTTCCTTATAATTAATACTTTGAATAGGATACATTAAGAGAAGCGAACGCGAACAGAGTGAGTGAGTACACAGTGTTGCAACTTAGCATTAGTGAGAAGGCGGAAATTTAAATACATTTGACACACCCACCAAATTAAAGCCTTCTTATTTTATAACTAACATAGAAGTTTACAAATATGACACATCATACAGATGAATTGGTATGCTGATATGTTATTCAACTATAATGATGAAAGAAACTACTTATTTACTTATTTAAGGTTATACCAATTTTATCTCTAAGATATTGAAATCTCACACGAGCAAGAGCTTTTGTAAATATATCAGCACACTGTTCTGTAGTACATAGGTACTTTACACATATTTCTTTTCTTGACATTTTTCTTGAATAAACTTATATTTAACATCAATGTGCTTACACCTTTATGAAAGTCCATATTTTTAATCACTGATATTGCACTTTGATTGTCTATATTTAAACTGATACTGTCTTGATTATATGCACTAATATCAAGTAGTAGTCTTTGATCCACAATGCCTCTTTGCAGCGGAACATGCAGCCATGAATTCTGCTTCTGTTGTAGACAGGGCTATGCTTTGCTGTCGCTGAGTTGCCCATGTTATAGCTGCAGCATTCTTGGTAAACACATACCCAGTTGTAGATCTTCTTGTGTCACTATCAGCTGCATAATCAGAGTCACTGTAGCCTTCTACAGTATTATTCTTCACTTTTGAATATAATATGCCCATCTCTTTGGTTTCTTTTAAATACTTTAATATCTTCTTAACAACAGCCCAGTGAGTACTATCATAACAGTTTAGATAACGACTTACTAAGCTCACTCCAAACATAATATCTGGTCTACTTACTATTGCAAGATGCATGAGTGAACCCACTGCTTCTTTGTATGGTATTTTCACTTCAGATACTATATTTTTCTTCTCCAGTTTGGTGTGGGGTCTATTGGAATACTATTTCCATTTGCATTAACCATATTAAAATTTCGTAGTAATCTTTCAATATACTGTTGCTGATGAATAAATATATTACCATTTGATCTTTCTATCTGTAATCCCACATAATTTGTAGGCTCCATGGTTTTATTTCAAAGTATTGTTTAAGGTTATCTATAACTTTGTTAATAGCATCATCATCTTTACATATTATCAACCCATCATCCACATACAATAGGAGATATATTTTTATTTTGTTTATATGACCAGTAAACACACATTGATCAGAGTGGCTATTAACAAAACCAAATTTATGTAATACAGATTTGAATTTATCATTCCAACACCTTGGGGCTTGTTTTAAGCCATATAATGATCTGTTCAATTTACATACAAAGTTTGGTGGAGATTCTATTCCTTCAGGAGGATTCATATAAATATTTTCTTTAATATCTCCATAGAGAAAGCTGTTTTAACATCAAATTGTACAATTTTTAGATCATATTGACATGCTTCTGAGAGCAATATTCGCACTGAGTCATATCTCACTGTTGGAGAGAATGTTTCGGTGTAATCTATCTGATAATGCTGGGAACACCCTTTAGCACAAAGTCTGGATTTGTATATTATACCAGAAGGATCATTTTTAATACGGAACACCCACCTGCATCCAATTGTCTTTACTCCAGGGGGTTTTTCCACCAGGGTCCATGTTTCATTGTTCTCATGTGCTTTTAGTTCCTCCATTATAGATTGTTTCCACTTTTTTTCATTCGGTGATGATATGGCTTCACTGTAGGTCTGTGGCACATCTGTTTCTGAAATTCCTTTACATAGATAAGTATTATTATCTTGTTTCTTTGCCTTAGATCTAGTTTTAATATTGCTGTCATGTTCTATGTTAATTTTAGTTTTAGGTATATACAGAGAGTCATCATTTGATTGATATGATTCATCATTTGAATGAAATGAGTCATCATTGCTGGAGCTTTCAGAAACTTTTGATTCAGAACTGTCATTGGAATTTTCTTGTAATTCAGGACTAAGCATTATGTGTTTATTTTTATTAACCTCATTTTCATCTGTAGTTAGGGGCACAACTACATGGTTTTGGGTTAATGAACTTTCCATAAAACAACATCTCTACTTATTACTCCTTTCTTTGTCTTTGGATCAATGAACTTATAGCCTTTGTAGTATCACTATAGCCAATAAAAATCATTTTGCTTGCCTTAGAATCCAGTTTTCGAAGCTTCTCTTTGGTATTTTGACCATAGCTTCACAGCCAAAGATTTTCAGGTGACTTACATCAGGTTTCTTCCCTGACCACATTTCCTCAGGTGTAGCATATGACAGTGCACGGGTAGGGCAGCGGTTGGTAATGTAAGCTGCTGTGGATACTGCTTCAGCCCAATAACTTTTCTGTAAATCAGAGTTAATTAGCATACAGCGTGCCCTTTCCATAAGTGTGCGATTCATACGCTCAGCTAATCCATTTTGTTGAGGCGTATATGAATTAGAAGTCTGATGGATAATGCCTGATTTCTTTAAGTAATTGGAGAAATCATTACTAAGGTACTCTCTACCATTATCAGAACGTAGACATTTTATTTTAAAATTTAGTTGATTCTCTACTAAGGCTTTGTATTCTTTGAATTTTAAAAATACTTCTGATTTATTATGCAAGAAATATACATATACTTTCCTTGTATAATCGTCAATGAATGTGAGAAAATACCTGGCTCCTCCAAGTGATTTTACCTCCATGGGTCCACAGACATCAGAATGTATCAACTCCAGAGGATTCAGTGCTCTGGAACCTTCAGAAGGAAATGGTAACCTGGATTGTTTTCCTTTTTGACACAGCTCACAGACCATTTGATTTTTGTTTTGAATCAATTTCACTCCATCTGTACAATTACTTAGTTTATTTAAATCATTAAAATTTAAATGTGCCATCCTCTTGTGCCACAGTAAGAAATCAGTCTCATTCATTTTACAACTGTATGCTGTGACAGTGTCAGTATTCAGCCTGTACATGTTATTGATGAGATTTGCCGCTGCTACTTCTGTATTCATCTTATTGAATATTTTACAGCCCTGTTTTGTGAACTGTATGGAGCATCCATTCTTCATAATTTGGCTTACAGACAATAAATTGGTTGTCAATTCAGGTACATACAGTACATGTGTAATCTGGATAGTTTGTTTAACATTATTTGAACCAATTACATTCAAGTCTATCTTGCCACAACTTTTCACCGGAAGCATTTTACTATTTGCTATCTTTATACTTGTGATCGGAGGGTACTTCATCATAAAGCCAGTCTTGTCTCATGGTAAGATGCATTGAAGCACCTGAATCTATGTAGAACCCATCATCATACTTAGTTGCAGCAGAGAACACAGCTACATAGCTTGTGTCTTTATTTTTATTTTGTATTGCTTTCTTTGACTTACAATTTTTGCTTATATGTCCATATTTGTTACAAATAAAACATCTTGGACCTTTCTTTGGGTTGTTCTGAGGATCCTTTACATTATTGTGCTTTGTATAAAGTACTGTAGTGTCTGAATCAATTGATTTTACTTCTTGAAGTAATTTTGTTTTGATTAAGTCAGCACTAATCTTTACCCAGAGCTCTCTATGCCCATAATCATTGGCTTGTAAGAATCCGGCAAACCGGCCAACATCAAAGTTCCCAGCCACTCATCATCAACATTGAAGTTGATGTTCCTCAATTGTGAGCGGAAGACATTATTTTATTTACATAAGATTCTACACTTTCGCTCGTCTCCAATGTAGTATTAATTAAATCCTTTAATAAGCCAACTTTTCTAGTTAATCCTCTGTCTTCAAATGCTTTGGTAAGGTTATCCCATAATTGTTTGGCATTTTCTGCTTGTTGGATGTGTACATACAGGATTGGATCAACCAATAATATTAATTTGGACTTAGCTTTGACGTCATCCTTCACTGCTTTTGGATCATTGGGGTTTGGTTCTGCCGATATGCAATTATGCAAGTCTTCGTGCTGTAGGTATGCTTTTACAGCAAAACTCCACGTAGACCAATTTTCCCGTCCCGTCAGTTTGGGAATTGACATAGTTATGTTATTCATTTTACAAAGAAATCTGAAATAGCTGAAGTACAGAAAGAACTCGCGAGCCGGTAACTTTGAGGGTATGCACGCGTGAGCACTTTACGTTATCACTATTTTACGTTAATCACTTTATTGTAATACTGTTAACTTATGCAAAAAAAAACGTTATAGCTATCTGGGCCCATAACCTGTTGAATTAAATGAAACGAGTGTGTACTTTAGTTTCCTTATAATTAATACTTTGAATAGGATACATTAAGAGAAGCGAACGCGAACAGAGTGAGTGAGTACACAGTGTTGCAACTTAGCATTAGTGAGAAGGCGGAAATTTAAATACATTTGACAATATTACTGTAAGCTCAAACTTACAAGAGATGCAGTACAGTAGTATATTATGGCTCTACCGCAACTTTTTGTGGTAGAGCCATAATATACTGTTTTTGTTACAAACAAGCATAACGCACCAAGATTAATGGCTGGCTTTTACAATGATTATCCAATTATTCAATATGTAATCCCACAAGGCAGTACAATCGACCATATTTTCAATACACATTAACGAATGATGTTTTATATTTTTTTCTGAATTTCACATAATTGCATGTATGAATGACATATCTTATATGGCCAGACATAAAGAACAAAAGGAACTGTAGAATCCGGAACAGAGCCTATAACAGAATGGGCAAATGCAGAATGTTAACTCTAAAGGACAATGAAACAAAGGCATGCATTTGAGCGTCATGAATGCTTTTTATCCACGAGCTAACTGGTGGTAGTGTGCTTTAGAAATACCGACAACAAAAATACATGTAAGTCCAATGAACTTGGCAGGGTTCATGTCTGTTAAATACCTAAGAATTGTTGTAGATAACATGCTGAAGTGGAGTGAACAAATGACAACTGCATTCTAAACAACAAAGAAAAATGATATGGATTTATAAGAAATTGAATAATATAGCAGAGATAAAAGTTCAACAAAACATACATATGTATTTTTTATGTTGATCGGTATTAAACTATTATAGTACTGTATGGGTAAATTAAGCCGACACAAGTTTTCTTATAATTGAAAGACTACAAAATTGTTAATTATCGTAAATATTAATTAACTTGCAATTGAAGAAGCCTTACTGTGGTGTGCTTCAAACTCTTATTTGAAATAATTAACTGTTAATTGTTGAAATTAAAAACTAAACACATCAAAAGACGCTGTTTTAACTTCGCAATTGGCTAAGTTAGTTTTAAAAATATTGACATTTGTAACATTAAATTAATGTCAGAAATGCTAATATTTCTATAATTGCCGATATTTTAATATTCTTAGTTTTTAATTGTTACAATTAGCAATTAATCATTGCAAATGATAGTTTGAAGTAAAGAAATAGTGAAGTAGTGAAATACTTATTACTTCATAAGATCCATAGATGTCCAACGAACACATTACCTTCCGAAACTGAAGTTCTAAGTGTTTAGCCACTTTACTTGCAAACTGTTACGCAATTTCACAAACTTTTCAGTCCGTCACCAAAAGACGAACGCGTCGATCTATATGCAGTCGGTGTCGTTGTGACGATGCAGTGCATTGGAAAAAGGTTATCTGGTCATTATTAAAAGAAAAAAAATATGCTATGTATTTTTTATATTACAATATACGGTAGAAGTATTAGAAGAAATGAATTTTGTTTTTTAAGTTAGTGAAAAAGTATGAGTATAAAGTGTCTGATACTCGTATATTTCTTTTTCCATTTCACATACACGAACACACACACACTCCCACGCACATGGACACGCAAACACACACGCACTGGCACACCACACCCATGCAAACAAACACGCGTGCACGCCTTCTTGCTTACCGACCCATTGTGGGTTCAAATAAAATAGTATTATTAGAAGAGCTAAGTTAGAACGCCTCTACGAGCGAAGAATGATCAACTTACTTTATCTGACGGATTCGCAGTGTCGCCTAGTATTCCCCTGAGTTTGGCGAGCTCTTTCGCGTTCCTGACGGCAATTCTCGACGTGAATTGTCTAACATGCCCTGCAACAGACGTCAGTCGCGAGTCGACGTAGTCGAGGCGTTGCCGTGACGCCAGCGCCGATGCATTTGCATAACAGCCCTTGCACGCGTGCACGAAAACGACACTCATCTACTTGCGTCTATTTGACGCGCGTTATAGTAGTACATGTACACGAACATTTCCTCCTGAGGAAGAAAACAACGTGTGAACTTTTGCGTCAACCCACGAGCTATGAACGACCCACATCGACTACCTCCCGGCACGTCGACGCGCTTCATCGCCGAATCTAGCGCGGAGCTGCAAGCGGCTAGCTAAAGGCGGCAGCACACAAGTTAGCGGCGACGCACCGTTAATCAAAAAAAATGCGTTTGAATATCGATGGTTTTATCAATAAAATGAAAAAAAAAACTCTCTGAAATATAACACATTACTTTGAAACTATATAGAGATAGAAATAAAAAGAGATCAACATAGACTAACATATGTATAATCTTTAAGGAAGACTATGTAATCCTGTGTCAACCAGAAAAAAAAACGAAAGATGTAGGATTTTGTTTATTTCCAAAAAACATTTAATTATCTATTTATACTTTATGTTTATAATTTATATACGCTCTAAAAATCCTATGCAGATCATATTAGTGGCATATTAAGGAAGGGCCAAATTTTAAACAACCGAAACCAACGAACTTGTATGAAAATGATGGATGTCAGTGAAGCAAGAAAGATATGCAAAGTTTGTACTATATGGAAAACTATAGTCTCTGCCTACCTCTCAGGGAAATAGGAGTGCGTTTAATAATATCATTATTATTATTATTAAATAAATTACTTTAGACCAAAAGTTATAATTTAGGTCCGAAATAATAAATATGATCTTAAAAGATAGAGCCAAATATATTTATATTTCTGCATAATCAAGTGATCTTTCTCCTTGGGCACAATCAAGTGGTGGTTTGCATTCAGTAGAAACGTCAGTGCACTCTCAGGCTTATCAAACATTAAATTTGAATCCATTATCTATAAACGACTTGCCGAGTAAATCACTTCACATGAGTTACAAAATGTTGCTCCGAAATAATCCCCATCATCTATTGCCAGCACAATTTCATTAACCGACAGATAACATCAACGATTTGACCTACTCCCGAATAATAGTACTGATGTAATGTCTCAATTTTAATACAAATAGTAACAAAAGACGCATTATGTTTTTATTTTATTATGTATTATCATAATGTTATAGCCAACATTTCAGGTGGCGAAAATAATCGTCGAATTATACTGTGTTAGAGACTATAGACTGTATTAATTTTGCTAAATAATTCATCAAAAAATTTTATCTTCATTCGAAAATAGTTAAAAAACCGGTTTCATCTTCCACAAAATTGTTTTTTTTTTTTTTTCGAAAAAACGATATTCTAACACAGTACGTTTCTTTTTTAGCATGATCGCTTATTCTCTTTCTGTTAACATATCGAACGAACAATATGGAATAAGCGACTACTCGCACCAAAAATCTTCGGAAAACTGATTTCTTGTCTCAAAAAGCCGTTGCTTATACATGTTGATCTAAACACGTGTCAAATAGACGCAAGTTAACGCGCGGTTTTGTCGCATTTGTGCAGGGGCTGTAAAATACTATCTTTTGTGAGCGCGTGCGCGAGCGCTCAGCGCGGTGCGGCCTTATCTATCATGCACGGCTATTTTGGAGGGTCGTTTTTTGGGAGCGCGCGGACGTCCCGGATTAGGGTCAGCAACGGAGTTATATCAAAGGCGGGACTAGCATCGAGTTGGAATTCAGGATTGGATTGAAGTAAACGATGTGGAAATTTATTTTCGTTCATGGTCAAAAGTCAATTTACATTTTTTCTAAAAATTTCAAAAAAAAAAATTTGCATGATTGTTTCAATCCGATTGCGAATGCTGCTCGTATCCCATATTAAAAGAAAATGTATTTATTTGTTCTTTGTTATCCGAGTAATAGGAAAAATAAATGCATCCTTAAAAATATCATGATGATTCCATACATGACAGAAGCATACAATAATTCGTCGATCTAATTCTTGCGCGCGTCGGTGCCGGCGCGGCCGCGCGCCGACTGCGGCAGTTGTGCAAAAAGCTAAAAAACCGCCGGCGGCCGCCAGGCCTTTTAAACGGACGGGTTACAGCGCGTTCGCCGCTGCTCCAAATCTTTTAGTGAAAAATGTTTTTCCGGTTTTTGATGCACTAAGAGTTTTCTGTAAATAGAACCGTAGTACAGAATTTAAAATATTGTCTAAATACTCACACCGATTTAGGCACAATACGATTTCATGATGACGAAACCTTTTTATTTATGTAGATATATTCGATTTTGTGAACAAAATATACCATAAAAGGATATGCAGCGAAATTTTCAATCGCACTAAGTTTAAGTGAGGCGGTTGTCATGTGCTTTTCATAATTTTAAAAGGCTTGTTTTAAATGTGATTAGTATATGTTTTAATGATAGATACATTTAATTTCTCAGGTTTTTCAGATTAACCCACGTATTGAATAATCTCTCTTTTTAGTCCAATAACCTTTAATGCGTTTTAAATATTAGTACGTATCCAATAACACCCTATGCAGTGGAGTGTACGAAGGAAAATTTTTGAGATCCCTTTATTTTATGTAGGGAAAAGATGTCTATAAATACACTTCTTTGTAATACATTTAAAATATTTATATAAATTATACCAAGTCCATGGCCATAAGATTTCATTTGCATCAGTGAAAAGATAATTTAGTGCCATAAAGACGACTGATTGCACGCGACTGACATATAAGGATTTCGTTTTTAAAAGATAATTGATTGATGATTAACTTACAACTGAACCTTACTTACAAGTATGATGAGACCGTTTTGACTTTTTTGGTACAGAGCCCTAAATATATTCCTTGTAACCGAGTATTATAAAATTCAGGAATCAAATCAGTCGGAATATTTAGTCGACCTCGGCGCTCGCCCGTGCAATGCACAGATTATGAGCACCGACGGTGAGAATTCCAGCTGGCACTCCAAGCGACCGTATTTAAGAAATGCGCTCGCACGGACCCTTTCACGTCGGGATTAGATCCGCGGCGGTCTGCGCGCGCGGCGGCCGCGCGGGGCCGGCGGCGGAGACCCGGAAAGTAATATTTAGTTATGTCTAGTGGCATTAGTGACGGCCCGAGGAGCGCGAAAGGAGGCTCCCGGCGCCGGCGGGGGCCGCTCTACTTTGATGTCGGCACGCGAGCCGGCACGACCGCCCCCGTCCGCACGTCACTCCCGCCGTGCTGTCGCGCTATACACACGCTCTCCATGAGAGTCTTCGAAGCCGACCTGGGTCAAATTTTGGCTTATCTTTGTATGGTCTTTCGATATTGATTGTCACTTAATAAAGCAGATAACGCGATGAAAGCGATGTCAACTTCAGATACTTTCGAAAAGACCGTTTGAGAGTGAATACGAGGTATTCACGCGAGCTGTAAAGTCGATCTACATAGGTGACACTTATTTTTTTGACTGAAACGGAACTGGCCCCTTATTAACTCCAAAGTAAAACAGCGTGTAGAAATTTGAAAAGTGCAACTCTTTGCCAACCTTATTATGCATATCATTTGTTTTACAAGTTGAAAAGAAAAATGTTTATATAACGTCAACATGAAAATAAGGCGAGAAAATTTTCGTACAATGATTTTCAACAACTTTAGTTGCCATTTAAACCAACAGGAAAGTTACAACAGGCTTCGTTTGGCCTCTTATGGCTCCGTCTCTTGCCACAGTTGATTTAATCATTTGTTCATCACAGTTGATTCAATCACAAAATCAGTTGATTTAAGCAGTCCAAACGTGATCGGCGAACCTGACTGACTATCTGCATGATAGACGTTCTTCTACGGCGACGACTGCAGAGAACGCTGTCGAAGCGACCCGTAAGTACGAGGGAGCAAAGTGTTTCTCTCAGGAGTTCCATCGAATGCAGCGATGTATCGATCTCAACGAACACTACTTTGAAACAGAATAATAATAGAAATAACTTGATATTTTACTCACTTTTTGATTTTCTAAGGACTTACAGATGGACCCACGTAATCAATAATCTTTTCTCTTCGTAGTCCGGTTCGTAACCACAGAGATGAAGGTTATTCGTTTTATAATACCTACTTGCGTCTAAAACACGTATTCCCGAATTATTACTATTATTTTCAGACTATAAGTGATACTTAAAATATGGCACTTGTAATTGCTTTGTTTGGAATTTTAGAACGAAAGGTTTTGTTTATAGAACAATAAATGTATATTAATATTCAATAACGTACCAACGAATATGAAATATATATTTTTATTATTGACGTTAAGATTACAAGACACACAATGTTTTTATTTAAAGGCAAATAAATAAAAAGTTTTAACCATCTATAGTACTATATAAATTTATAGCGTGTCTGAAAATTCATTTTTTTTTTGTAAAATTTCGTGTTTGATGTTCATTTTACTAACTAACCCCAATTATGCCATTTTAAAAATTTATGTATGTCTGTTTGTATCTCTGTCTGTCCATCTGTCTGTCTGTCCATGAATCTCGCTGTTCGTCTGTCTAAAGAGACGGACAGATGTCCGTCTGTCTCTCTATCCGTCTGTCTCTCTACCTATATGTCATTTTATAACTCAATATCATATTATTTTACTCCATAACGATTTTATTTAAGATCGATGAAACCTTCACAGATTGCGATAAAAATTAATATACAGTAATAACATGTAATTGCGCAAATAACATGCCCATCGCTATCTGTCTCTCTGTCCGTCTGTCGCTCTGTCCGTCTGTCTCTCTATCCGTCTGCCTCTCTATCCGTCTATCTCTCTATCCGTCTGTCTCTCTATCCGTCTGCCTCTCTATGCGTCTGTCTCTCTATCCGTCTGTTTTTCTGTCCGTTTATGTTTATGTCCTGTCTGTTTATCTATATATAATTTAATAATTCAAGAAAACCTTTACCGATTGCGATAAAAAATTGGTATTCAGTAATAACATGTGATTGCACAAACAATAGGCTAATCACTGTCTGTCGATCTGTCAGTTGGTCAGTATGTATGGCTATTTATAACTTAAGAACTGTTTAACCCAACGTTATGAAAAATGATATAAAGTAAGGACATATAATTGTACAAATAATAAGCAGCCTATCGGTCTGTATGAGTGTCTAAATGTTCTTTTACGACTAAAAAAGTTTCACCAATCGTAATAAAAATTGGCATACAGTAATAACACGTGACTGCACAAATGATGCTACTGTCTGTTTGTCTGTCTGCATCTTCTTTTATAACTTAAAAAAGATTAAACCGATCTTAAAAAAAAATGATGTGCAGTCAGCGCGTGTGATCGCGCAAGTGGTAGGCTTTTGTATATTTATGTTTCTCTATTTGTAGATTCTTTTATAATTTGAAAAAGGTTTCATCGATCTTAAATAAAATTGTGATGGAGTAAAATAATATGACGGAGCAAATGATAAGCTAATGTCTGTCTGAATGTTTGTAACTTCTAAAAGGTTTAACCACTCTTGACGAATATTGGTATACAATTGGAACATGTGATTGGGCATGTGTGCGTGTGCGTGTGCGTGTCAGAGTAAATGCATGAATGTGTGCTTGTGCGTGTCTGTACTCGGGAGTCATAATTTAGTCATGGTTTTCCAAACTTCATAGATTGTGTAATTTTATCATCTAATCCGTTGTCATTTATTCTAAAACAAAATACGTATTCAGTAGTCATTGTTTTAACTATAATATTGTAAAAAGACAAAGTTTATAAATGTATAAATTCGGATATTGGATGTAATCTCTGTAACTACTGATCTGATTCCGAAAATTTTGTAATTAAGAAGAGATCATGAGTCTGATTTCTAATTCTATAAGCTATTTTTAATTCTGATTAAAATGTCCATTTAGTAAGAAATCACAACAACAGTAATTGAAGTCAGAAAAATCTTGACGTTGGTTGATTTATTGGCGTTAGCTGCCTAAACGATTTAAAATAAGGAAATAAAATGTATATTAAAAATAGCAACCTTTAATATCTTTCGAAATAAATCCACGACGCCTTACATTTTGCTTAATATTTAAGCCACAGAAACGGTTTATGTTGTAAGAGTGAAAGAAATTTACCAAACGAAATTTGGATATATTTTCAAGTACAGTCTATGAATTCTTATAAAAACAAATAGTTCAATCGGTGCTTAGCGGAGACAACTCTGTAGTAAAGGCTTCGGCTAGGATCAATCTTCACCACCACCGGATTTACCAACAAACTTTTCCTTAAGCCAGCATAAACCACACGCTCCGTACCTTGAGAGCACGTTCACGCTGGGCCAGCGTAGATTGTTCAAGTTCCAGCCCCTCAATCGGAATTAAAAAATTGTGGGAGGGTGTGTCTTAACAGTGGAGTAAATGAAACCTGACGGAACAAAAAGTATGGAAGTTTCATGGATAAAGTGTTTGGCTTTTGCAGTATATTAACTGATGCAGTAATTTATTGAATAATTTAAATGAAAACAATAAGTTTATAGTTGGAGAAGAGCGACTCACCACTTCGTGCACGGTAGGATTTCCGAAAATAGAAGCCTGATAGAAATTAAATTTTATTATACTTTGCATAAACATCTCTTATTTGAAATGGCGTGATGTTCACTATGTTCTAATATCATTGAAATAACAGCACACAGAATTTCGGCTCGACCATACCCATGGAAGATCCATTCATTCATCAACTATAAAAAGGCTAACAACTTCAAACAGCTGAACAGATTTTCCTGAATCATAGCTAATTACACTCTCAATTAAGTCATCTTTCAGACAAAAAAAAAACTACATCGAAATCGGTTCTGCCGTTTGGGAGCTACGATGCCACAGATAGACACGCAGCCACAGATACACACGTCAAACTTCTAACTTCTACTCTTTGCGTAGGGGCTTAACAAATGTCTGATCTTTAAAAATAATATAGTTTTGTTACATTATTTTTAATTTACAAAGTACACTCATACAAAGAAAAACTTTGTATGAGTATACTTTAAAGATTTGAGCAAAATAAAATAACTAGGAGGACAAAGGATAGAATGTGATACATATTTTTGATTTTTCCTATTTGCCGATTTTTTATTTGTTTGAACACTTATCACACTGAAGTTACTTAATGAATTAAAATATAATTTCTAATAAATATAAGACTTACGTCGGAGTAACTTTTAATATTTATCAGTTCTTCCCCGCGGCTACCCTCGCATAAATTAGGACGAAATCGTTGCTTTTTATGTACCGGTTCGTTGTATTGATAGCGACAAGGTTTTAGGGAATGTCATGATCAATACTGATTCCAAACTGAAATCGCTAGCAGGACCGTCATCGAGGTTATGGAAATGTTTTCGATGTTGAAGTGTAGGTGCGTTCTTAGGATCCAAATCGGGACGAAGATCAAAATCAAGAATGAGATCGGGACCGGGTGACGATGAGGGCGCGACCGGTCGATATGAAAGATGACAGATTTCGTTCTATATCCGCATGTGCGACGCCGCGAGGGAAACCTTATGTACAATCTAATTGATCATGGTCCATATTGGCATACTAGTAAAATAGCCGTTACAAAACTATCACGACAACGCACGGTTAGTAAGAGTCATCTCGAGTTTTGCAGAACGCAAATAATTAAATAATTTGGAGCAAGTAAACGTGGTCGCTGTTCGTTTTGTCAAATTAAAACAATAAACGAAGTTCGCGCAATTTAGTCCGATTCCTGACCGTCCCCCCGCCCCGCCGCGGCCAGACGGCTCCCCTTCGCCCTAAATTATTCCCGAGAAAAATAATTAGGGCGGCGTCGAAACAACTTAGCCCTCCTCCTCTGATTTATAACGCATGTGTTCACGATTAATTCCTCCGTTAATTAACTGCTATATATTGATTTATCGATTACCGCGCTGCTCTGCTATTTGGCGTATTTTCTCTCTAAAGCTTCTCTAGATTTAACCCGGAGTAAATTCGAACTGAACTGCTGTAGACTGATTACATCTATTACAGATTCAAACTACGAAAATGCGATAGTCAAATTTGCTCGTTGACGAGTAATTTAGATTTTACTTACTTTGAATGGAATGACTATTTTGTCATTCGATCCAAATGCCTTTATCTAATTCATCGAAATACTTAATTATCTTTTAAAAGGAAGCTTATAAATTGCAATCTATGATAATACCTTTGTATTATCTTTATTTTATCCGTCATTACTTATACGTATAACACGCGATCTAAACGCATTTCCAAACGCAATTTGTTACCGTGAAAACATCAATAGATTTTTGCCTCGGACGCGACCGATTACAGATTTCCACGGCACCGCACAGCGTCTCTATGAAAAACAGACATCAAACGGCTGCCGCTGCTTTTGGCTTTGTGACGTCACGGGGGGAGCACTTTGACGTCACAGTCGTAAATTTGGCACTCGTAACCGCCGTCTGTTTTGTTGCAGGCAGCTGCTGGCACCCAACCTGGGTCAGAAACACTTCCTGCCCAACGGCGCGGAGAGTCAAGTGCGACAGGTCAGTATAACGATTTTTTCACTTTGATGTTTCATTTGAACATTACTAATAAGAAGAAAATATAATTTAAAAGAAAGTATCACGTAGGACCCGTCTTATATTTATATTAATTTAATGATCACGTTAACTATGTGTCTTTTTGCTTTTATATTGTAGGCTCCTTAAACTGCCAAGTAAAAAATCTGTAACTATAACTGACAGAGATTAATTTAGTTATCTCAAACTATCGTTATCAAATTAAATTAAAAGACGTTAAGTGTTAAATAATTACCCGAATTCAATGTTTATTTCAGTTTAGTTTAAAGGAAACAAATTAAGGTTTTGTAAATCTGTGCACACAATAACAGAAGTCGCCTACTGCCATCCGGGACTCATTTAACTTAGAGCCGCTGTGACTCAACGCCGGAAGAAAGGGGCGAGGCGCACATTCCCGGGAGGCCTAAAATTGTTTTCAGAACTACCTATTGAAAATTTTAGGTGCGCATACGCGTTCCTTCGCGTGTCATACGCATGTCTGTGTCGGCTATTTAACTATTCAATTCATGTTAGAATGCAAATACACAAGTTCAGAGATCATCGCGGTTATGTTTGCTCTAAGTTAAAGTGTAAGCGAGGCGAGAGCAAAGCCTAGTCGGTGTTCTTGGTACCCGAAGCCGCTCGCGGTATGATTAAGTAATCTAAATATTTGTGTGGATGTAACCGACGGTTATGTACTTACGTACAGCTGAAACAAGCTTAAAACAGAATAAAAATCACGCTTTCTTCTTTAAATTGTTGTTAATTTATTTATCTAATGGAATTATACATGCAATTAATAGTCAAATCTTTGAATAATATAATTAATGAGCTATGGTCTAAATGGTTACGTAACAACAGCTTTTCAATTATTTTAATTTTCATAATCAAAAATTGTCTCGAGTCGGTCACGACTGTATGGAGATAATGGTCCGACAATTTATTCAATGGAGTTGAATCGGTGGCTACCTCCGACCCGTTTTGGTACTTTCATTTTGCCTTTGTCGAATTCCGCACTTTGGGAGGTACCTTAAGCAGTTAGTAGCTTTGTTGCAACTGGCGCCATGAGCCATATCAGTCCTTAACGTTAAACAGGGGTATTGGGACGACTTAAAATCGCTTATCGGGTTGATCACAGTCGCGCACACCCCCACTCTGCGCCGGGCCCGCGTGGGTCACGTGGGCCGCACCACCTCACAGCCGGGGGAGGCCCGTGCCTTGTGCTGGCATGTTTGTGCTGACGCATGCATACTTGTAGGCATGCGTCAGCATATAACCAGTCTGTCGCGGTTTAACCACATAGACGATGTAGGCCACAGCCTACGGGCTCGACGTTGCCTAGAGGCCGGGCCGCCAAAAGAATAAAATAAAAGGTTGTCATGATTTGAAACTTTTGGATTTATAGACTTTAGATTGATAATTTGTTAAAGTTGTACCTTCTTATATTAAACATTTGTTTTAGGTTTATACGAAACATACTTATTACTCCGAAATAAAAATGCAATAATATAATAAGACAAAGAAAATTGTATTGTTGATATTTAGATAATGCTTAAATTCGATTCCAGAACGCGTTACAAATTCATTCCAACCACATTCATTAAATAGACTGGTGAATAATCTAACTGATCAATACTGCCAACTTGACCCTGGTCGGGAATATTGATTACTCACTATTTATATCGCTCTATTAAAATGTCAAACACCTCACTAAATACTATTTCGACTTTAAGATACATTGAAAAAATTCATATTAAAAAGTGAGGAAAGTAAATATTTTGAAAACTTGATTGAATATTTATATAGTTTGCAATTCAGTTTTCAGACTGATAAATGATTGATTATCAATCGTTTACAAAACTCGAGAAATAGATCATTGCTGCAACTTTGCTCTTGCCTCTATTTGTAAATATTACATAAATTAATTACATTGAATTTACCTGTAAATAATTTAGTTGTAATACATGACACAATCTTCAGTACAAAGGCATTAGAATTTGGTATTGGAAATTAGGTTAGGGCTCTCAGGAGTTGTACTGCCTGGAGGTTCTAGATAACACAATTCGGAGCTGCATGCCGTAGTCACATGAAATTAAAAATAAAAAAAAATGTTTAAAATAATTAACATTCAACAAAATGGTTACTTTGATTACAATACCTGTTTTATACATAATTGCGTATTAAATGTTTATAATAATGTTTCAAAGGCGATACGTAGGTGCTTTAAATTTTATACAATTTGCATGAACTCAGCGTAACTTAGACATACACTTGATTGCACAATAACAGAATTTATTAACTTTTTATACTTTTATTTTTTTATATATTTTTGTTGTCTAATTTATACCAAAATGATTGTACAACACTAATTTAATTTAACTTAATAACGCAAACGTGTTCATTTTAGTGTAGCTACTTAAACGTTTGGAGTCGTCGTCGAAATAGCGGTAATATTTTATTTTGATGTTTACATATCACACTACGTTTAAAAAAAGCAGCTCTCCGCCCACGACTTTACTCACCTGGTAATAACATCTGTCCCAGTGTTGTTCCTGACTTCAAGCGCGATACCGTTCTCAATTTCGGTTTCGGCCTCGACTTTCGATTCTGCTCCTTGTTACGCTTTCAATTCCAATACCATTAACGTTCATAGTTCTTAGTACTCAAATAAAATGTAAGCTGTATTAGTCAGGGATACTGTACTTTTCTATGAGTGAAATAATTTTTTAGAAACGTTGTAGTAGTTCGCTTCAATAGTACAAAATACAACTGAAATAGGGGACAAATGCTAAAATACTTTACATAAAAACAATTTCTATGAAATACGTGAACCAACTTTCGTAGTGTTTGGTCAAACGGTGCAAAGTTCATAAAGTCCGGACACGCTAACTTCCATTTTGATGTGTTTGTGTGTGTGCTTGTGTGTTCGCGCGCGAGCGCAAATGCGTGCGTGCGTGCGTGCGCGAGCGTGTGCGTGCGTGCGTTCGCGAGCGTGTGTGTGCGTGCGTGCCATGCATGGCAGCCTCTTAAGATGGATAGAATGTTGTATACGTAATCGTAGTCAAGTAGTCTGTTTAGAGATTACTGTTCGGAATTTCTTTATATGCCTTTGGGAGTCCCTAAAGTTCACACTTAGGATCCCTTCTTTTTATTTTTATATCAACGACACCAATATTTTTTTATAAAATATTTACCAACTATTCTATACACATGAAACTAAAATCTTAAAAAAATATATTACCCATAAAGAAAAAAATCCGATCCCTTTGGACGCTTCTAAAGAATATTGTGCTCGAAATTAAAATTTTCTCGACATTTATAAATACTACGTTATCGGCTTTAGACTCAAAACAAAATCAATTAAATTTTAGTGTAATTTAAATTTAAATAGCTGTCCTCTCAAACGAGACAAAAGAATTCGTAATTTAGGAAAATTGTTGAACGGAAAAATTTCTTTCAATCGTCATATAAGTTCAATTGTGCAAAGAATCTTCGTAAATCTAGGGCTCACATACAGAATAAGTAAGGCATTTACAAAAGGACTAACACACTAAAAATCTATATTTCCTTACGTAGGATCTATATTAGACTTTTGTAACACGCTATAGAGCTATATTTAAATTGTTATTTAAAATGTGTTGAGAGAGTCCACATTGAGAGAAGAATTTAATAAATTATCAAATTATAGATATCATACAACAGAGCTACAAGTTGACCATGAAAATGGTCGTTGTTCATATAATGACATCCTTGAAAGAACGCGGAATCTTATTTGATATGTCTTTATTTCACTAAATTACAAAATATTCAACAAACAATATGCACTATTCTCCATTGCTAACTGGAATGTCCTCTATCTCTCGCTCACTTCTACTCAACCGCCCATTATGTAAAAACATAAAAAGATCTTTAATATAACTTGATCCAAAAAAATATACTCGGGATCAATATTTCTATATTTCTCTAAACATGTTAAAGTGAATAACCGTATTGAATTCAGATTTATCACTTTTATACAGACTGCAGGTTCATAAAGATTTCATTTCAATTAATGAGCACAATTTCTAAATAGAGTTCCCATAAAACTTTTAGTCGAGCGCGCCACCCACTGAGATCGTCCATATTTCATGGTGATAGCTATCGAGCCACTCCCAGGTGCAGAGATGTTTCAGCGGAAGCACCTGAAACTTGAGTGATTTAAACGTTTGCAACTTTGAAAGGATTGCCTTCTTCAAGTTTTAGCAGGCACGTAGCTGAGTGGCGCGTCCTCTCACATCGCGTACGGATCGTATTTTTTATTCGATTCTTTTAGTTTTACACGCTGCATTGTTTTACGATTTGAATTAGAATTAGTTTGGTAAATACTACGCTTTATTAAAATTTATTCTCAAAAGTTAATAAAAACAATACATACGCCAGCGTGTACAACGACGGCGTTCCCCCGCGGACCGCAGTCGCCCATCGCAGTGACTTGCACAGGAGCCGCGGGGACTGCGGGGCCGGGGGTCGGAGCGCGCGCCTGACTCAGTCGAGGTCGAGCTCGAAGTTATGGACGTATTAATCTGAACGGGAGACTACGTCAATGATTATATTTTTATACATGAATGTATTTCCTGTTAATTAATTTTATTGAAATAAAAATACAAGAAGTTTTTGTTGTTGAAATATTCACAATTTTTTGTTGGAATTTTATAATGAAAGTACATACAAAATCATTTTTTATTGTTTATGGAATGTAAATAAAAATATACGATGTAATGTTACAAAAAGTTAATTCATAAAGCAAAGGAAAATTTTGAACAACTGAATATAAGTGGAAACATTGAATTTTTAATGCAATTTAATAATATAAGTAAAATAACTCTAGCTCTGTATCCAAAAGTAAAAAAACGCTGATCTAGGTGTATATTTTTCACATATTCTTGCAAACTATCGCAGCCTCGTTTGACTCTAGAAATATCAAATAATCGATGATTTTTTGAAATAAAAACGACATCGTGCAAAATCTGAATCGTATGCGGAATCAGTTACAAACTCTCTATCTTTTCAGAAGTCAAAATTGACTTGTTTGTTCGTACAAGGGCTGCTATTTATGTGTCCGGAATATCAAGAAGAAACAAACGTTTATTATTTAATATGGTTCTATTGCTTTTCAAAATATTTGCCATTATGATCGATGTATTTTTGCATACTCTGAGATCAATTTTTATAGCACCTTTTCCATTCTGATTGAGGTATCTCCAAAATGTATATTTTGAACGCATCAACGACCTCTTCGCGGCTCGAAAAACGTTAGCCATGTATTTTATTCTTCATGCTTGGGAATAAATAAAAATCGTTGGGTGCCAAATCGGGACTGTAAGGCAGATGACCCATCAAATCGATATTTTGACCTTCGAAAAACCGAATTGTTTCGGCTAACGTGTGACAGCTAGCATTTTAATGATGAAGAAAAATTCTACGTTATCGGTTGTTCTTTCTTATTGTTTGAAAGACTTCTGGCAAACAAATGGTCGTGCAGCGCTCCTAAATAACCGTTTTACGATTCTCTAGTGGCACTGTAACCACATGTCCATTTATACCAAAAAACAGATAAATTTTTTTTTCATCAATCGACACGACTCTGTTTTTGATCAATGCTCAAGTTATGCGAAATCCAAAGCGAACATTTTTTATTGCAACCAAATTTATCCATGTAATATTTTATGTATGCTCGTCACGCTTATAGCCTGGAACACTTTTATCTTGCGGTATGTAACATGACGATCTTGCATTATTAGTTCTCACATAACATCGATATTTTGTGGTACAACAACCGATTTAGGGCAACCTTCTGTAAATTTGTCCGTGAGTACAGACCGCCCACGATTACGCTCACTAAACCAGTGACACACAGTGGTTTTAGATGTTGCTGTGTGTTGAGTTGATCAATGCTCTGTTTTTGATTTAGCCCACGCCGAAAATCGTAATAAATCATCGCACGAAAATTTTCACGAATTAAATCCATGGTGATAAAAATATACATAAAGAGCATAAAGAGCAGCTCTTTTAGTTTGGTAAGAAGCATTATCAAGATGCATGAGGTTGCTACTTCTCTGTCATCTCTCTTTTAGAACACTGGTCAAATTAATGGTATTATACTATTCAATTATCTTTTATCTCTCACGTAGGACTGCACAAACTGGAGCCGTCTGAGAGAAAAAAACAATCATTTATGGCACATTTTTCGCCCGCTTCAATTTTACGGTTTAGTGTCGCCGTAAAACACCCGTTCACGAGGTCACCTATTAGTCGTCTATTCAAATAGTAATAATAAATCCATATTTCTTTTTCTGTCACAATTACATGCACTACATTTGATCGTTCGTTATTATATTCTAACATTATATGCACCAATCGATATGAGCCTATTTCAGTTCGGTGATAAATTTATGAAAATTTAGACGACAATATCTTTTAACAATTCAGGTTCCTACCAATGTAACATTATTTTAATATAGCCCATACAAAATCTTAAGTGACCTCAAATGTTCTCATGGTCAATGCGTCGGTTTTGTTTATTTATCCGCTCGGCAATGACCGTACTTTCTTCAGCGATCACAATTAAGGACGGACCTTCACGAATCTTGTCTGGGACACAAACACACCTCGGTTTAATTCGACGTACGAACGCCTCACGGCGCTCGGACAGTGTATTTTATGGATATATTAATATGGTATGTGGGATATAAACGCTTACGAAGTTTCACGATATTTGTACAAAGCGGACATTTGCACACTTGACCGCGGCATCGAACTACCGGCGCGCCACCGATTCTTATTGGTCTTACTGCGATCTCGCTCGTGGCTTAAACGAATCGTTGTTTGACGTGATTTGTTTAACTCTGTCGTCTTTATCTAAATATTATATAAATATTTTGATAGTTACCACTTTTAAGATTTTCAGTGCAATGTTAAGCGAAATGGAAGTTTATGCCCTTAAACCTTGAGGCACTAATTCAATTCTTGTCAAAAGCGACATATTTCCATTTACAATAAAAAAACGATAGGCGAGCGATTCCATGCCAAAATATATTTTACTCGATAAAAATAACCTTACCTTTCTTCAAAACATAGCATCACCCATTCATACTTAGTCAATATCCTGCCGGCAGAAAATGAAAATGAACTTAGTAAGTTACAACTACGATATTCTGAACCGCACGTCGCCCGCGTGTGAGGCAAAAATTTCCGACATGGATTCGACCGCGCCCACCCGCCCGCGCCCCCGCTCGGACTGCAGGGGAAACTCGAGCCGGTTCAAAAGTAAATCAAAACTTAGCTCTTTAAATATTTAGTTTGTCTCTGAACTTAAACAACGTGCTCTGCCTTGGAATTGAACTCAATCTACTTTTCGACTACATTATTTCTGCAGTCAAATAAATTTATTTTGTGGTATTTAGTTTTTATACATTATGGCACTTCCGCATTACGGAAGCGATTCGACCTAGAAAGGAAAAAAAGTATATCTATTTTACATACAGCCTCACCGCGTTATAATCGATATGGGCTAACTAGAGATGGCACATTTGGTGAACGTCACGTTTCGCAGTTAGAACCCAACACATGTCGTCTATCGCCGTGTGCAGGTTTCACACGAAGAAAATATAAGTTTACACAGACTCTCTAAGCGTGTTGTTCTTCAAAATCCTTTTCTTCACCGTCAGCGAATCATGTTATAGAGCGAACTGATACGTAACAACTGATCGACATATGCTCTTTTCCATAGCCTTCGGGTTGGTAATCGAGGTCCTGTCGCTGAGTTACAGCAGTGATAGAATTTGAACTGCACATGTTCCAATATGAATTGTCATAAACGTGAGAATCGATCTCAGGCGCGCAAAATGATTTCTGATATTATATTCGAGGTGCATCGAAGCGGACCCACTCCATGTTACTTTCGGCGAAAAAAAAATCCCCTTTTATTTACCTCATATTATACCGCCCCAGTTGCTACCTCTGCCCTATACCCACACATGACGTATTTATAGGTCATTATCTACCCGCATGGGCTCGGAGCGCCGCTAGCTTTGATAATAGAATTAAAGCTACAAGATATACAAAAACGGTCACTAATCGCCTGTATTTGGTAACGTAATATTCTTTGAGATATTAAATATTTTTTTAATTGAATAAAAACATCTCTATCGAAATACATCAAACGATAATATACTAAATATATAGAAGCATTTTAATTAGAAATCATACTATACTTTATATATATATATATATATATATATATATATATATATATATAAGTCCAATTGAGACAAATTGGTGACGTGATAAGTATGTATAAAGTAGGGATCTACTAAGAAAGAATTTTTGGAAATTCACTTTTAAGAGGGATAAAAGGGGTGTTTAATAATGCATGTAACTTTTTTATGGAGCATCGTACGCCTATGTCATTTGGTGTCAAAATTGTTCATTTTAATGATAAGATCCTTTGTTCAGAATGTGGGGAAAGAGGTGAGGTTATATATTTGCTTTAAAAAACGGGTGATTGTCTCCGATTTCGTATACGTATTTGTACTATTAAACTGAAATGCTGGAAAAGCTACAATATTCCAAAGCAAAACAAGCTATTAACATTCCCAAATTTGTACACTACTACACACCGATTCTAAAAATTTTTCACTATAGAAATTCACTTTCTCCGAGTAACGTAGCATACATTTTAATGCATCTAAATAAACCATGACCGTTAGAAAAATCTACATTGAACCCTGCACAGTTAACGAAATAGAAAAGGGGATCGAGGCCAAAATCGAGTGCGCAGCAGGACTCTCGGGAGACAGGAAGAGCTCAACTGCGCGAGATCAGATTTCAGAGTAAAGCAGGATCGGGATCACAGCATCTTCGACCAATATGAAAAGATCAGGAGACGTCATCTGTGTCCATGCGAGCGAATCCGCGGGCGAAAAGCTACTACTTGTAGAAATGCATTACCATAAGCAAAAGGAGACGAATGTATTTGTTATAAGGTCACCGTGTTTACTTACAAACAGCGACGTGCGCAGGCGTGTGTGCACTTAAAGGAATCGGTGTCCGTAGCGCCGAGGCGGTGGGCGGGCGTCCTCCTGGTCCCGGAGTCGCTGAGCCGCGGCGTTGAACCGGTTCATACAATTGTGAATGCGAGCATCTCAACGGCCGTTTCCATCACGCACACCTGGATATACTTTTGCTGACGTCGACGCCCACGAAAGTCAGAAATTGCTAGATTTAAACAGCTTTTCCGGTGAATCAAAATCATTATCGGAAAAATTGCAGGCTCAGATAGAGAGCGCGCGAGCCGCGGGCGCGCCAGTCTCCTGAAAAAGTTGGCCTATTCATCAGTCAGACAATTAAAGTGTTGAGATCCGTCTAATTGAGTTCGGCGATTTAAGTCCGCCGAGGAAGCTGCCGGATTGAGATTGAACGATGGAAATCGGCCTCGGTTTTCATTGATTGTTTTCCAATAACTCGGCGCGGGGACGCCGCCCCGTTATGAAGTCGCCATTTATCCCGGGATCGGTCTGAGTATTGGCTCATCGAAACTTCGTCGCTTCTAGACAAATGATTTGCCAATATAAGCTTATTAAAAGGCACATCCACTTCGCCCGGGGCGCCGCCGCAGCCGACCGCGGCGCCCCGACGCGATTCATTTGTGTTTCAAAAGTAATCGTTACATTAGGGTGAAAAAATGAAATCTGAGAGCATACGCGTTGTTCGTTCTGATTTACCGCCGCTAAAAAGTTTAGTAAGTGAATTTCATGGCGCATTTTGGGTGTGCATATTTTTTTTAATCGAATTTTGTTTTAAATATTATGACACTTAAACTATCGACGCGATTACGCCATTTGTGACTATTTGTATTTAGTGGTGAGGTTTAACAAGTCACTTTCGGTTGTGGTGATTTGTAAATTTGTAAACACATTCTTGTATTTACAAACGACATCAGTTCGCTTTTGATCTTCTAAAGATCGAGGAGAGCAATTTGCCGGCGCGGCGGGCGCGGCGGGCGCGGCGGGCGGCGGGCGCGGCGGGCGCGGCGGGCGCGGCGGGCGCGGCGGGCGGGCGGGCGGCGCGGGCGCGGCCGCCGGGTTGCGTCAACTTTAAGTAGCAAGTTGTTCCGGCACGAGTCGAGAGCCCGCCTCGTCTCCGTCGCGGCCCGAAGATAAACTTGCCCGGCCCCCTTTTTTAGTTCGTCGCTTGTACTCGTTATATATTCGAAAATGAGTCGAGTTGTTTTAGGAAGAGTCGTACGTTTTAGCAAATGAAAACAGCATTCGACGTGCTAATTTGCATTACTTATAATATACTTCGCACATGCGCACCGAAAACGATCGATCGACCGGCATTTTCGACGTGATACAAACAAAATATTCCCGATCGAGCTGCGGATGGCCGACGAGGTAAATGACCGCTACTGTCAACTATATCGCTGACTAAAAACTGAACTTAGCGGATGTCGTAACACACAGAGATTTTAAACATTTCCTCGGCATCGTCGTAATGCTCACCCACCCAAAGCGGCCCCATTCGACTTCAGGCTGAAGTGGTGCTCTCAATATGTCAGGCGTTGCTCACGACTCGTTCAAGATTTCCAAATTCATCACTAGAGTGAAACCATTACACAGGTACATACGAAGAAAAATTGATAAACTTGATTAAAAAATTCATACAAACCTCGACATTTGCTCGACAGCTGTTTGAAACGGTTCACACAATTAAGAATAAGCTTAGTATTGAGTAACACGATGGAAGTATTCACGTGGACCGGATGTAACATCATTAGCTCGGCAAAAAGTTTGTTAATAAGCTTTTCGTATTTTTCCCTCACAAAATCAAATAACAAAAAAATGCAGTACATCTCTATGTATATGATATACTCAAATATAAGCCTTGACGAGAAATGAAAATGTTGTCGACGTGAATTAAGAATAGAGAAATTCAAAGGGTTATTCGCATACGGTTAAGATCATTGGTTAGGTTTAGGGTTTAGCTATCTATTAAAATAGCGATCACGTTTGACTCAGATATCGCTAATGTATGCTATTCCTGGAACGAGAAGAATGCGACATGGGCGACGTGGGCGATTTGAGCGATGGGTCGAAGTGTCCAGCATGGATTGTCGCAGAGATGCACGCGTGACTCCTATTAGTATTAGATCTGGCATTAGAAAATGTACCCTCGTCCGCTAATTAAATTAAATAATGTTTTACAGGCAGATAACTATATTATACGTTTAAGAGAACAATGTTTGCCACCGTAGTCCTGCTGCTGTTAAAATTGATCCTTAAACAATAAATTTTGGCCTATTATGTTAATTGCACATCGCAAGTACAAAACTTTCGAATATGATGTTTTGCACGTTGTTACAATAGGCGACCTTTGTGACTGCTACAGCTACCTGTAGCTAAGTGTAAAAAGGTAGATAAACCGAAAGTATTTCCCTCGTCTGCCAATTAAATAATATTAACACGTACGTAAAGCTTACAAACTTATAGATACGTTTATAACTGGCAGTTACCGTGAAATTATTTGCAGCCTACATTTTTTTTATTTACGTTTACATTACATTACATTTAGGTACATTTTTCTAATACTGGATCTTAGACTATATGCGCAACACCGTTATGTAGATATATTTAAATTTAGAAATAAAAACTACTAATAGAAATTACACCGTACATCATTGGATCTATCTCCTTTGACAATCGTAAAATATAGCTTCCTCTAACAAATTTTATAAGTGGTGTTCGCGTGCGCAAATGACTGTCTCGTAGAACCACCAATGGGGCTTTCTCCCTCAGCTCAGTGAAAATAAAAAAGTGATTAATGACCCGCTCGGTTTTTAATTAGACAACATTGTTTAACAAAACAGTCATTATTTCTTGAAACTCGTTTTAAGCCTACTCGAGGCCGTCCGTTAACCGAAACCTAAAAACAACACAAATCCATAAAGATTTAAATTTATCATCATGTTTTTCAAAATGGCTATTACCTTTTGAATTGAATGCTTTATTTTATAAGTTTTTTTTTTACTTACTTTACAACGCTAGTTAATTTGTCTAAAAAAAAAATCAAACTCGTATCAATTCCAATAATTTATTAGAATATATAGAGGTGCTTTACATCTCTATATTGAAACAAAAATAATACAGTTTCACAAAGAAATTAAAAAAATAACTTTACCATTACAGTATTTACCATTAAATAGCCTATTAATAACTCAATCCATAATATTTGGTATTCATAATACATTCGGTAATATTTTTAAAGTTGTAAGTTGACTAAATAAAATTTCTTGTTAATAGTTTATTTGAGCAGTTTAAAATTATTGTACTAATATTTGGGATCTGATGGAAGAATTTTTGCTTGCTTTTTTAGTAGTAACAGTTTTATTAATTTTTGGTAACTATGAGTAGTTACTATTCTTAATTTGAGAATTGAGACTAAGTTGTCTTTCGATATATACTATTTTACACTTCTTATGATAGAATATCAAAAAATTTACATTATTAATATACAATATAAAAAAGAACGAATTGAGTCGAGTACGTTTCCTTAGCAAACCCCATTTTAAAGGCTTAGTTTCACTAACACAATTATTTATTCTATCATGTCGAAATCCATTTATTAAGTAGTCTTTCATAAATTAATATGGTTATCATTTAATTAAATTCAATACGATTTGCTTATACTAAAATTTAAAATTTAAAGACCCATGCTGATTTTTCTTAAAATTCGAAAAACAACCAAACACGAATTGATTTTTTTCATCGTTTTTACAAAATCGATTCATGTATGAAGAGAATGGAAATTATTTTGTCAAAACGTAAACCTGGACCTCGGCGCCAGCGCAGCCGCCGCGGCGTCACCGCGGTCCTACAACTTAAGGAGAAATCAGCGACCCAGCGACAGCTAGAGGTCTATCACTCGACAGCAGAAAAGTAATTTGTCGAAGCCGAGATGTCAAAGAAAATTCACTGGGATCGTAACTTACATAACCTACTGCGGAAATCCTAAATGAAAAATGACTAGCAGCGTGAAGGATGTAGTCTGAAGTATTTTTAGATAAAACAACTACCCACCAGTAAAACACGAAGATCGCTTCTTTCTGCATCGACGTCGATGCAGAAAGAAGCGACGTTCGTCTTATATCGCATACGTTTTGAATAATCAAAAACTAATGTCGACTTCTAAGAGAAGTTAGAGTTTCGACACCGACGAGCACGAGCTGCAATCGCAGCGCGCTCCAACGCCCGCTCGGGTCGTCCGAAACATCCCGTATGTTCCATTTCGTTCGATTGAACATGTATCAATGATGAAATCGCAGCATCGCGCTCCGCCTTCGTACAAAGACGGGATCGCCTTTATTTCAGGAATAGCTTTTTGTATTTCAATAAAACGTCGGCAGCTCGGATGAAATCGCGTGTAAATGTACGTTTGAAGTGCGACAGCGGCGGCGGCGGCGGCGGCGGCTTTGACGCGGTTCAATCGCATCAGGGGATTTGGTGCGAACGCCCGCCCGCGCCCGCTCGCGCCCGCCGGCTGCCCGCCCGCGACATCGACAAATATGAATATTGCTGATTCACAGAATAACGTGACGCTTCGAGCTCGATGTGTCAAAGTTGTGGTCGTGCGCGCGGCGGTAGCAGCCCCTTCACTAAATTTTAATACGAGATGCCGAGACTCGTTCACGAACGAATGATCTTCATATTAATTTTAAATTCTGTTACGAACGACAAATACATTATTTTAAGTATCGAGTAAATCGTGACCTTCTTATGTGAAATATTACCGTAAGCCGCCTTCTTGTTTGGGTGGCACAAGTTATTAAAATCGAACATCGCTGTAATGTTCCACAAACTTTCAAAATATTTCAAATCTCCTTAAAAATACAGACTCTATTAAATATTACAAAATACGAGTATCATTTAACGAACTTCAGTTGTCATAAACTAAACGTAGCGTGAATTGAAATAACTATTTGGTAGCATTTTAAATAGTTTTATTTTATCATGAAAACTATTAGATAGCTGAAAATTAAGGTACATGGATCATTTTATTTAAAACGCGGTCACCCACCCGCCGCGTTGAGGATAAATTTAAATTTACAAACATTATATTGTAGGAATCCTAAAACCATTTATAAATGATTCCATATCGAACGATCGAAGTCCCATACAGTTCATTCCATTACGTTCAGTAATTTTTACATGTTTGCGTGACAAAAAAAAACGATTTATTATATATTAGGTCGTGGAAAAAGTTTTTTCATATTTTGTAAGTAAAAAGTAACACTAAAATCTCTTGGTTCTGCTCTTTGTGTCCGCTTAGTTTTGATGCCATTAAATAGATGATATTTAAAAAAAAAATAAGTATAAACGGCGCTCCGCCATTTATCTATAGTTTTTCTGTCCACCAAAATGAATGAATTTAACGTACCTAGAAGTTCGATACATTTTAAAGTTTTATTACAAAAAAGTAAAATTGCAACACAAGCTGCGGAAAAAAATTTTGACTTTTAAAAACCTAATGCAGTGTAGGTAAGAGAAGCACATAACCGGTCCAAGAGTTTTCAGTCCGGTCATTTTGATGTCAAAGGTAAACCTCGCTGTGGTAGAATTGTTATGAATAAAGTCGATGCCATTCTGGACAAAGTACACCTACATCCGTGTATTTGCTTTCACGACATAATTGAAGAACTGGGCATTGATCATGAAACAGTTTTGACACGTTTTAAAAAAGCTTGATACTTGGGTCCCACAAGAGCTCAATGAAAGAAATGAAATCAATATTGAAACGCAATGGAACCGAACTATTGTTGAAAAGATTGACCACTGATGATGAAAAATAAATTACCTACGACAAAAACGTGTGAATAAAATCATGGTTAAAAGTTAAGCAAGCTCCGTAGACTAGAAGAACGCTTGGATTAACTCGCAATAAGTTGATGTTATGCTTATGGTGGAATTGGAAGGACATTATTTATTATGAGCTTTTACCGCCGGGCGAAACATCGGATTCGAATCACTACTGCCAACAGGCATTGACAATCAAACAAGAAGTAGGAAAAAACAACCGGAAACGATCAACAGAAAGGATATGGTTTTTTACTATGATAACACCAGACCACAGGCACCTTTAACCATTCAGCAAATATTGACCTACCAATAAAATGGCAACAATTTGTTGTATGTAATGGCATATATGTATTATAATCAAATTTAAATAAAATATTATGCAAAATTAAGTTGCATTTGCAAATAAAACACGAAAAACTTTTGTTCAATCCAATATATAACAGTTACCCGTTCATTTCGCTGAGCATAAACTAATATTCAGCAATAAATATTTTTTTATTATTCAGATGTGTCCATAGTTTCACTCGTATGTCTATAAAATGAATTCCTTTATTTTTAAGATTAGATGTTCTGGCTGTCAATTGTGCTCTCGATCACAGTCCTGTGTCAATGTCAATTCTGGTTCCATTGTCAGGGCTGATCTCGGTTCCGCTATTCCAATAAAGGTCTTGTTGCCAATTTTGATCCTTTTTAACCATTGATGTTAGTAGTAACAGAATAATACCATTATTACTGGTATTTATGCGATGCGATAACGACATTAGAAGATGATGAGATAAAATGCATACCACAAAAAAGATGCACTTAAAACGTTACAGCGAAAATTGTAAATAAGGCGAGAAATACGAGGGTTTTTTTATTTTATTTCATTACAAAAATAATCATGTATCATTCAGTACAAGCCTGAAAGATGAATCATTTTGCTGTCAGAGGCAAAGCCAAAACATTATTTCTGTTATATAATATATAATTATAGTATAATTATGAGTAGGCAATATAAATATACCATTAGATGAGACAAAAGTAAATTCTAAAAGACTTAGCACATACTGTCCACGTTCGAACATTTCGCATTGGCAGTTGACGGAATTGCAGTTTGAAGATTGTGATGGTTTGCGGTCGTTGTCGAACGGACGATACCGGCGACTGAGCACCGCTCTCGCCACAGCCGCGCGCGGTGGCCGTTGAACCTGCACGTTTGACACTTCACCGCTCTTTTTCCGTGGACATTTGCATTTCACAGCACATATCAATCAATACTATTTTTTCAAATATCATACCGATTTACCTTCGAACGCTGAACATCGAAACTTTTACAGCGTACCATGTGATTTAAAAATATTAATTTTTCAATACTCTTGTATATCCGATCAAAAAGGTTCTGGTATTTAAAATAAGGCAGTTATCACAATTTTCAAAGAGAAATATCTTAAGATTAATTTTTCATGCTAAGTCTTACGTAAACGGAAAATAACTTTAAGCTAAGCATATAAACAACCATAAAATTAATTGAGCTGCCTTGCAACTGTACCCTATTAATGTACAGTAATTTACTATGTTATAGTAAGTAAGCACCGGTCTAGGAGGGAAAGGGAGGCGGAGGCGGGGGGACGAGTGCTCGCGACTCCGAGCGAATCTCCTGCAATGATTAATGAACTAACTTGGGTTAAGCCAAAACACCGGCGCGGCGACGCGGGCGCGGGTGCGGGGGCGGGAATTGCCTAATAATATAGGTCTATCGTGTTAGTGACGTCAGCACTGAGTCGACACGCACCGAGTTACAATTTTAATTGCGACTACAATTGCTCGTGTTTTTCTTTTAGGAATAAGATGACTAATGAATGCGTCGTCGTCCCCCTGCGGCGGTCAAGACACGACGGGTCGAGTACTTTATCAAAAGAAAGTCATTTACAAGACACTTGACCAAAAAGAAGTTTCTTTCTTCAAAACTATTTTCAGTTAATATCCTTGCTAAAATCCTAACTCAATTATTGAACTCGAAATTTTACAATATCTTTAAATTTCTCTGTGTAACAATGCCATGTGTAATTGCTAAGTATGAAAATTAATTTTAAAAAAGTTTTCAGCACAAAATTATTAAAGACATATTTGAGAAGGTGCACTTACATGTTAAGTATGCAAAGGTCAAACAAAACCGATATAAGTTCAGTCATAAGTAAATTCTTCGAAATAAAAAGTTTATTCATCTATTTTTTGTTGATTCCAATTTATCTACTAGCATTTACAAACTTTATAAACCGAGTTAGCTTCATACAATTATTTCAAATATGTTTTTGAAAATATTAAAATTTGTTCCTATTTTTTTTGTATGCTTCAATAGATTTCATTTTTAAAAATTTATGCAATTTCGCATCACAAACTTTGAGAGGAAACAAATGATCCTTTTTCAAAGTTTTTATCTTTTTATTGTATTTCCACCAGACATATATATATGATACTTTCCGCAAGTACGGTAACGTCAAGGGGTAATCAAAATATAGCTCTTATGATTTGAATTAAGCAAAATTCAAATATATGTACTATGAAAAAACGTAAAATTCAACATAACCTTCTAAAGAGCATCTTATCTGACCTAAACGATTGTAATAATATAGCATTTATTCCAATATACACACACGCCAGGTGGCAGGTCGGCGTAACGAATGGCGGCCGCCCCGCGCCGTTATCTCGACGAGCCATTTCTCAAGATAAGGCCATTGATTTTTTTATCAGCAAAAGCGGCTCCCTTAAATTGGTTTAGTTCGGAAATTTACCGCGACCGGCGGCGGAAAGCGATCGGCGAGTCACCGGCGCTCTGCCGCGCGAAATGGCGCGCCGCGACAAAATGGTGGGGCCGCCTAATTAAAAGTTCTCTGTCTTGTGTCTACTCGAGTTGTTGTAGAAGCAACTTGTACAATTGGTTAAATAAGTAGAGACGAAACTGAAAAGTTATAAGCGAATCCTGTCGTAATGAGGGTGAGGGTTCACTGCGGTGTGGTTAATGACCAGTCTCTTGTTACACATTGACGCTTTGGAACGAATTTCAATCTGCGGCGTTTCCTGACAAGTAAGTTATTGGTCGTTAAAAAAAAGACCTACATTTTTTAAAGATAAATCAACGCTTCAGCAGCATCCCCGCTGTTACGGCCTTTTACGGGTGGTGGACTTCGCTATTTTAGACTGGCCCACATGCCAATTCTTATCCAGTTTTATAAAACAAGTCGTAGAATTGTCGTGGGACACCTGATTGGATCAAAGTTTTAGCTGTATATTACGTAGAGACACAATGATATAAATTAAGAACTTTTGAGAGTAATTAAAAGAACAATACAAAGCAATTAAATCAATGTATTGAATTAAAATTAAATTCATATTTTTTAAAGTGATTCAAACAAAAAGTTTGTTATTGATTATTATAAAAAAAAACACGTGTGGCACTCGGGGACTGCCGCGGTAAAGCTATTGCATAGTATTTTTTATCAACTTATGCAATTATAATTGTTTATTTATTTTATTTATGCAGTATTTTTTTGAGGAGGTGCCCTAACGCCGAAACTCTAAGCAGGCATGAGTCACCAGAATGCGGGGCCAAGAGGGGGATTACGCATGCGTAGTAACGCCGATAGAATCAATGCCACCTAGAGGCGAGTTGCTGAACTAAAAAGACAAGCGTAATATTTCAAAAAAGTCATTAAAAGTTCTGCTATTCATCGATAGATGGCAAAAGTAAAAAGTATCACCGCTGTGCCGGTCGGAGTGGGGGGTGGTAGGTTATTTTCGTTACGGAATTTCTGGATTCGGTTTCCACTCTCAAGACCCGCGATAGAAGCAATGCAATAGCTTAAAAAATCAAAAAGTTCCGTTTAAAACTTTAGAAAAACATACATGTACAAAAACATTTGCTATAAAACAGTGAGTGCTGAATAATAAATTTTGAAAAGAGAGAGAGCGATAAATTCGCACGGGGGGCGTACCCCTTATTCATTATGTAACGCCTTTTCGTTATGTTACGATTTCTACTAGTCGATTCCTACCGTAAGCTACGTTAATCTCTGGATTCTGCGGAACTTCATTCCCAAACACTCAACCGACCCTCTCAAGGCGTCGGCGCAGCTGGTGATCTACCCGCACCGTACATCGACGTTGATCTTTTATCTTTGTTTCGTAGTTGTAAAAGTTGAAATGTTTCAAAACAATAAATGAAAAAATCGTTTCAAAAAGAAGGTTGAAGATATTCAAATTTAATTGAAACGGCCTACTATATCTACAGATTTTAAAAATCTTTCTTTAAGAATAAGCTACACCGTACCCGTGTAATATAGCCCATATTTTATTTTCATATTTGTATTTGCCCTACCTTCGTACAAACGACCGGTAGCGGAAGCTAAATTCAAAGCAAGTCTGGAGCAGAATCGAGACGCGTAACTCCGACCAAAATTGAAAATGTAATCAGGGACAAATTAAAGTTTGAACTGGGACTGCAATCATTAGCGTGACCGAAAGCGTAATAAGGATCAGTGACGTAAACAGAATCGGAAGTCGGTTCTAGATTTGAATTAACAGCAACGTCGTGATCGATATGAAGGAAATACATTCTATCTCCACGTGGGCGAAGCCGTGAGCGGAAAGGTACAATTTACATATAAGTAAGTAAGAATAAGAAGAGTGAGTGGATACCACTCACTTATTCACTTATCACGAGATCTCCGAAATCGAACTATTATTGTTATAAGGTAATTATTATAAGATAATCCACTAAGAACATTCACTTAACATTCACTTTTTAAATGCGTTAAAAAATGGTTGAAATTTGTTTGAAATGTTTTTATGGACTTTATGAAGGTTTTATGGAAATTCGGTATAAACATTGCTTATTATAAATTATAAGTACTTTTCTCATAATAGGAGGGGCAGTGGGTTCATAGTATGTATAAAACTTGAAAGCAGAACGGGGAGCGTAATCGGGACCCAGGACCGAGAAAGAAAATGAGAACGGGACCGAGGTCGACATCGGGGACAGTGCCGACGCCGGCGCTGGAGAGGACAGGAACGAGAAAGAAAATGAGAACGGGACCGAGGTCGACATCGGGGACAGTGCCGGCGCCGGCGCTGGAGGGGACAGGAGCGAAAAAGAAAATGAGAACGGAACCGAGGTCGACACCGGGGACAGTGCCGGCGCCGGCGCTGGAGGGGACAGGAACGGGACCGGGACTGCCGTTAGTGACGGCGAGATCTTTCCTTACAAAAGGTGAGGGAACACGTTTTATATCTATGCTGGCGAAGGCGGCACGGAAAGCTAGTTAGATACTGTGCCTATTTAAATGTTTTAATCAAAACTTAAAAAGGTTTTAAGTAGGACGATAATCACTTAAGAATGAAGTTAATGATTTCTGAGTTTATTTGTCCTCTTGTTTTAAAAAACATTTCTTTGTGTTAAAATACGAGATTGTAGATCACCGAAAAATATCCGGTTTTGATGATCAGTCAATGAAGGGACGTTTGGTATGAAAATACACTGAAGCTCGTATCTTTTCAATGCCTTAAACTACATATGTAATTTTTCTACAGAAGTATTAAACTTTCAATCTAAAGCTTCGGTATCAATTCAAATTTGATCCTTTCTAGCAATATGTAAGAAAATATGTTTTAACACATTGACAAACAGTCGATATCAAATAAGTTCCATTTTATCCATTATGACGCATGTAACCCTAATAATACGAAAAAGCAATATTAGTTGCCTTTAGTTACTATACATAGATCTGGCAAAGAACTGATTAAGGTCACGGGCGAACGTCGCTTTCAGATGGCTCAAGATTTTACGTCATGGAAGTCTAGAATGGAGACCTTGTACTAGCACAGCCGACGTCAACGGTCAAAATTAACGAAGTGCAAATAAATTTCTTCATCGAATTGATATGAAATAAGTGAAACTCGTTATCGTCTTCACTGCGATCATATCGCTCGGTCGATTCGAAAAGGTTTTGTATCACTTGAGTGTACTTCAACCGGCCACGACGCGTGTTAGGGCGGGCGGTGAGTGCCGTCAGGCCGAACTCCCGGTGTCGACAAAAACTAACTAACAATTTATTAGCTACGACTCAGTCGGGTTGAACAACTCCCAAAATTCTCGCAACTTCGCTGCGAACCGCAAGTTTTCCATTAAAATTACGGTTTTGCAAATTGTTACTGTTTACAAAGTTATTTTAAATTAAAACAAAGGTAGATGCGCGCTCGCGGTTTCACAGCTCGTATAAGAATACTAAGGTACACCACAAGGGCGCGCGCCGCCCTAGCGGTGTGTTTAAAGTCTCTACACTTAACCCGTTCCAAACTAGCAAGTAGATTTTAGTCCGGTCATTTGATTTCATTTTGTATCGTTGCGTAATTTCTCAGAAAATCAAAAGCACAAAACTGTCGCTTTATCTAACAGCGACGCAAAATACACGACGAGAACGGAAACATGTAAAAGAATGTTTTTTTTAATAATTTGTTGTATAAGTTAGTAAAGCAAATAGATCCTATTACTTTTTTTAAAAAAGTAATACAGATCTGTCCTTTCTTGTGGGTAGCTTGTACATGGTGGCACCCATGTCGTTAATGCCCGTAGCTCCGCCAGTATGATGAATTCTTTTTGTAACGATCATTGTAAATATTAATCGCGGTCTTACTTTTGATTCTGGTCCGAATCACGCTTTTGTTTATGATCCCAAGCCCTCACTCGTTTTTGACCCAATCCTGTTCTCAATTGTAGTCCCGATCCCGACTCTATTCCGATTCTAGACACGTTCTTAATTCTGTTTCCTATCCCGCTTTCAATTCTGATTCCACCATAATGGTGTTTCCGATTCGCTTGAAGCCGACAGCAAATAATTGCTTCACTTTTTGAATTCCATCTCCAATCAGTCTATTGTTTCTGACGCCAATCCTGTACTAAACTTTGACCCCGGTCTCGCTTTTTATTTCGACCCCGTACAGACAATATGTTTCTGATGCCGATCCTGCTCTCAATTTAAATATTTTTTTAGTTATTGTAGTCACACCCAGTGTAGACGGGATTTTCTGGCGACAGTAGAAGCATACCTACGCTAGCGCTCAAAGCATGCAATAGCCAAATTAGTCCAGCCATTATCCAGCGCTTACCAACGAATAGCATTTATTTTTTTTTATTCATATAGATTTTGCGATCTATAACTATTAGTTAAGATATTTTTCTATCACCTATCTTTTTTCCGAAATTTTAAAGGAAAATCATATTTTTTACATCCCTCCCCGTGGGTTAAAAAATAAAAACACTCACAATTCCTTTTTAATACTTCAGTGTTACTATTCTCAAAGTTAGCATTTAATAATTTATTTGCTTGGGCTGTTATTTAAGATCGCCAGCAAGACGATCTGTCGTCCCCAGTACTGGCGCACACGTACACGATTTATTCAAAATACACCACTCGCTTGAAATACCCTTTTTACCCAAAATGATTACAGTAAAAACATTCAAAACTATCGAGTTTCCTCGTCAGTGCTCACTACAAACATCCATTTGTAATCGTCAATACGGCCCTCGAAATGTTTTATTGACACAGATTTTAAGCAATTACAATTCTAAGCGGCTTGAAATTTAACATTCAATTACCTTATGTAGGGTATTTCGCATACTCTTACTACTAAAATTTTTAAAACAATTTTTAACCAACGTGTGTTTTGTGGGTTCTATAACACTTGAATATTTTCAGTGTACTCGTGTGCGACCAACGTAGTGATGTGTCGCTTACAACAGGTGGTCAGAACCCGTGCACTTGTTCTTAGCTCCTAATAATTAATTATTTACAGTTTTACTTAGTACTTTTCAATCAGCATGATAGATGTGGTCTTCAAAAGTATTAAATTGGATTTCTCCTGGGATAAACTCATTTTTTGCACTTACTCTAACCTAAAAAGATGAAGACGCGTGTACCTGAGGGCGGGCGCGCCCTCGGCTAATTTATATTTTTACAATTCCCCGTGCCTCCATCAATCACTCGTGTCGCGGCTTCGGTGCGATACATCATTTCTCTCCTAAAATACTAAGCAATTTTCTTTGTATATTTTCTCTTGCGAAATCCTCATAAATATTTAACCACTAATTCGTAGTTACGTCATGTTTATTACGAGGGTTTTGCGAGGCGACTCGATATTAAAAATCACATTTCACTTAGCCGTCGCACAGGCCAGAGGGCCGGCGGACGTGCGGGAATACATTTTACGCGGCTCTCGTCTGTAACACGTTTATTTCTCGTCAGTTTCCGCGTCTGCGCCCTCCGCCGGGTGTCGCCGACCCCAAATCTCATTTTATTTACGTACGGTGAAATTTTTCTACTTATTCATTTTAAATAAATGCTGTACTCTGTTACAAATATAACAAAACTTTCAAATCAACAATAAAAAGTGATCGAAAATGAAATTGTTTTAAACTGGCCATTTTATTAATACAGATTTTCATTTTATCGACAAGATTTAAATCATGAACTTATAACATTTTTCTGTTTTATGTGTATACGTTGTATTTTTGATTCGAACTGTCAAAGAAAGCTTCTATGAAACGAAACTGAGCGGTCAGGAAGTCAAATTCAAGACACGACGAACTTCGGACAACGAAACGGTTAATTTACATATAATATAAATATCGACAACTGTTAATTAAACCTATCAAACGCCCTGTCAGTCGTTGGCTGAGGAAATATAAATTAGATGAATGGTATAAATTACGTATCAACATAATGCCTTTCGTATTTGTCTTAAAACGAGGAGGCACAAAAATGTTCCTTTATATGATTTAAGGGTGAATTTATACGTGCAGTGTGCATTCCTCGAAAGAAATACTGAAGATGTAATTTCAAATTAGCCACGCAAAAGATATCAGATAAGTTTTTCTGTATCTAAAATATCTCTAGATTGAAGATGTATCGTTAACCGGTATCCGCGCTACTTGTAGTGAAGAAAACTATCTCACATCAGCTAGTACCGTCCGGTCGTGCACAAACTGGAGATTCAAAACGTATTACGTGACAAGTTAATTATTATTGTATTTATATGAACTTTCAACCATAAACGATACTTCTAAGTTTATCAATAATGACTGAAAAATATAAATTCCAACGCATGCACAAGAGTGCATCTTTTTTTAAAATAAAATCTTTTTTTAGAAGTAACCCACAGTGTAAATAGAGCATGTGTTGATCTTAAATTCATTTTACGAATGCAATGAAATGCATATTTTAGTAAATAATATGCAAATTAATGACTTTCCAATATCGTAGACAAAAAAATGATGTAGTTTACATTGCATGTGTTTTTTCCAATGGAGAAAAAGTTTTTAGCATTAAGGTGGCTTATACATACAAAGCTAAAGAAAAATGGAATTATTAATATTACGAGAGTAAAATTTTAATATATATTGTCACTCATAGATGTTAAAAGCACTTTTTGAAAATTAAGCAGGTCAGCATCATTAACACACGCATACAGAAATTAGTGTTGAATGTTGCTTATTTAGTCTATAAAGGATAATAAAACAATACGATTGTGACTTAAGCGATACTGTCCATAAGAATTTAACTACATTTTCCTTGTGTCTTAACGTAACAGGCCCCGCGCGGTCGTAGCCGACATAAGCTGACGTTAAACGCGGATCGGCCCTGTAATTGCTGCTCCTACGCGTCGCTTTGATATCTAAATGCGATTTAAAAATCGTGAGCTTGGTACCGACGATACGTATAAAACCAGTTCACAGTAAACGTTAGAACGAACTTAGTCCTGAACAAACGCCGCAATAATCATCGTTATATTAAATTAAACGCATCGATCAAACAGATCTTTTGCACTCAGGAGAAAATCGTAGGTCTTCGGCGAGGACCGGGTTACGTGTACGTCATTGGGTAATAACTTTTCCTTGCGACTTGACTTCCGCAACTTACTCCAAAGTGGCGGAGTTGTCGCAACGTATCGATTCGGAAGAAAATTAACTTCCGTTCAAGATTAATAAGGCCGCTATTAACAGACTCAGATACGTATGCACCGGGACCTAAACATTTGATGCAGTAGACTATGCTTGAGATGTCCTAAATAAAATTTTGAGCTGACTAACAAGACTTGCAACGAAATCGATGTTTGAACGATGGATTCATTTTCAAAAAGGAAACTATCAAAAATTGTCAAAAGCAAATTATGAATTTAGTAAAATATATTTTGAATATTCCCGCTTTTCCAAATCTGATCAGAAATTGATTCGTACCTACTGAGTTGTTAACTCGAGAATAGTGTGTTTTATATTGACGCAACGTCGCTCGAGGAGATGAATATTTAACATTTAAAAGAGCCAACATTATAATTTTTGATTGCTACTAATATATGTGCGCGTATTAGACATTAAACAATTGAATTCGATATCACTTGTAGAAGTAAACTTGGAGTTTTTGTGATTTCATACGACTGCGGATTCGACATTGTATTGTGATTCCAAAAAAATAAAACGATATCTTCCTACAAGGCATACAGTCCAACAGCCATGAGAAGAATTGTAAAAATTTAATCTGCCCTTAATACCTGCAAAATTGAGTATACTATATTCTCTCTCTGTTTATTATCATTATAAACAACTTATATTTTTTTAGGCTTACTATCGGTCTTAAGTCCTGTTCTGCCGTCTACCGCAGATAAAGAATTTAGCATTAAATAGGTTAACTTTTGATCGATCATCGGATACTTCATATCATTTTTGTCTCGCAGTGTACATGAGACGCAAATAAAAACAAATATATTTTCAGAAACGGGCATGTTGTACAATTCATAATTTGGGTTCACGACTTCCCATTACAAATTAATAAAGCATAATATTGTTAAGGGTGCGAACTACGCCCTTATCAAAAATGAAAAACATTTGAAAAAGCCTCCGGTCAACGTGATTTACTTATAAAATCTATTAATTTCGTTTATTAGGGAATATTCTGGATATTGACCATTATTTCTTTTCATCAAATTTATTGTTTTTATTTTTACGTTAACGTTAATAGAAGATAAGATATTAACGCTTTCGTTAACGATCAAGGAATTTTCTTGAACATCTGTCGAAATATACAGGAGAGGGTGTTACATAATAAGTTCTTTCCATGGCGACCGGTGCTTAGACAATTGAACTGTTTAAAAACATTCTAATGGTACCGTAGTGTGCTGTTGTTGACTCATGATAAGGTTGCGTATAAAACTTCTATTCATTTTCCATATTATTTCTATATCAATCGTTGAATCCCGATAAGACAGATAGTAACATTGAAAATAGCGTATGATATCTAATTCCACATGAGAACATTTTTCTTTTACTTATTCACGTTTTAAGAATTAAAGTGCGAGTATTCATTATAGAAATAAATCAGCAATATCTCGACTGCGAGCATGAAAAGTCGAAAGCTCGTTTGTGCGAAGGGGCGTACCCACATGGCACCCGAACGGTTACCGAGAACCGAGGCAGGAATAAAAGACACATGAAGTGTGAAAGCCTTAACGTTGCGCGAGCTGACTCACCAGCTCAACGTGTTGAATAGGGTTCACTTTAACGTACATCCCTAGAGCCAGCGTTAAGCAGAATTCAGTCCCGGTTCGAAATCAAGCCATCGTGTCCGACCATGCCAGCGCTTGTAACGATTTTGGTCGTATTCGAACAATTGCCTTAACTAATCTAAATAAAAAATAACGTTTAATAATTTACTAACGTTAAAATATTAATCGCAATAATTGAATGTAGGAAATAACCTCTGCTGTACCAAGTGACTGGTGTAAGTCGAAACGCACTTAATACAAGAAAATACTGGAAAATCTTTAAACCTGGAACAGAAGTATCGAATATTTATAGGTTTTTACATAGGTCTAGTATTTATAGTATAGTATTATTATTTATAGTATTTATTGTATGCGTTAATAATGCTGTAACCAACTTGGCGGCACAAAAATGAACTGGTTCGATTGGTAAAATATACTCTCACAGAATACAGACGTGAAGTAGCAGCTTTGGCTACTGCTGCGTTACATCCAATGATTGAGAGTTACGTGAGTTATCTCACTTCCCCCTCCATCAGCACAAAACCCCATCAAATATGATATCCCTTTTCATAAGACAATAGATATCCATGGGCGGCGGTGATTATATACTCTCTGATGACTGGCATGCTCGTTTGCTCTTTAGAGATGCCATATATATAAAAGAAAACCACTTTTCAATCCCTACCGCTATCATACACGCTGTACAGCTAAATATGTGCTCTTGAGATGGGTAGCTTTGTTAATTTAATACTGACAAAAACAGAGTTACAATTCACAGTAAGTAATTCTAACCTCCATCATAATCGATGCTCGACCTTTCTGACTGTCTACGGTCTTTTTTAAACTTTGAGATTTATATATATGAAATACTAAATTAATTTCTATGTTCAACTGAATCGAACATGATCAAAGGGAAGCGAGGAGCGACTAAATAACAAATTAATGAAAAAGAAAATTAACATGAGCATTTGCATGTGATTAGAAGTATTTTGAACTTGCCTTACATATTGCCCGTAACTACACCACTTTTGGGGTTGCCAGATCTTAACAAAATCAAAAGGTCGCCACAAAAAGAGTAGTATACAAAACACTAAAAGTTTCAAAATAATTTGACTCAATTTGTCACTTGGTGATATTTACAGTGTTGAATTCAGTAAGATTGTACATATTCTTATTTTTAAAGTAACGAAGGTCAGCTTTAGACTTCTTATGTTGGAACGAAGCGCACCAGACTCGCTTCACGACGAAGTTCCCACTTCTAACTATTTTGATTACCGACCATTACGTTATGATACGTAGTCATGTTATTGGCAAAAGTAAAACCTCAGGTGTAAGTGTCATTAGAAACTTCACAAAAAGATTGAACTGAAATTGCTTTTACTTTTTAAGTACCAGAACCGACACAGCTGATAGCCTTCTGATATATGAGAATTGTACTCTTTTATATTATACCTGTACTTGTTTTTAAAGCCTACCACGAAATAATAAAATTATTTCGTAGGTATGTCCTAGAAAGAAAAATATAAATGTGCCTTAACAAAAATTAGAAACATATTTTATCACAGAAAATTAAGTTTTTACAAAATTATCTGCTTCTAAATATAGAAAGAAAAGATACCTCTAAAAGGAGACCGTGACCTGTTGTTGTCTTTAGTGATTTTGATCACAAACGGCTCATGGTAATGTAAAACGGACACGAGTAACACAGATATACAATTACAAAGCTATATCGACCATCAATTTTATATATTTAAGAAATATCTTTTAAAATGTTAAAATAAACTAAGTTAGCAGATAATGCAAAAGCATGTTAAAAAATAATTATAAGCAAAAACTTCCCCGAATATCAGAGTTTCAATAAAACAGTTTTAGGCGCCACGCCCAACTGGGTCGCGGAAGCGTCGGGGGCAATTTATGGAAGAGGTTGGCCAATTTGTCATTTGCGAGTATCGTGGCCGGGGCGGGCGGCGATGGCCGATGTAAAAAGCCCGCCCGCCCTAATTAGAGGTTGACTTTTTTGCCGACGCTTTTTGTAGTGGCGCCTCCGAAGCGGGACCAATTATGGTCGGCCGAGCCGACGATAGCGTTCGTGACCTTGGTGAAGTCGGCGATAACTTGCGATGTCATGATAACTACCAGATTCTCGGAGAGAGAATTAAACTAATGCCATTAGTACCAGTCTCTCGCAGAGAGCTCATAGACGATTTATATCCGTAAGGAATTTTTCTTTAGTTCACTTGAAGTAATTATTGTCGCCTAAACTTGCTGGCCTAACGACGGCGTTGTGTAATTAAGAATCGTTTTCGGAATAAACAGTCCGTAACAACTCGGTATGTCCTTAAGGCAAAAAGTGATTTGAGCATCTACATACATAATTAGATTAACAATGCAATTGGCTTTATCCTGCCAGAACTCTAGAATAAATATTGTATGTATTGATCATATTGCCCTAACAAATGTTATACTTGGTTTTATCTCAGTACGCCATGACGGTATGGCCGGCTCCGCACGGTGTAGGCTGATGCCACAGAATTCCATTCGGTGCGATCTTTGCATATCTCTTTTACGATTACGAATTTTTTAAATTCGTTTTTTCATTAATATATGTTTTATCAATTTTGTATGCATGTCTTTTTGCAGAGCACCCTAGCCGACCCTTTTATTACACACATTATTTACATTTTTTTTTTTGTTTGTCTCTCGTCGTCTTTCTAAATGATCTTATAATCTGGATAATACTTTGAGAAACAATAAATTCATTTTAGAAATTTTCAATGCGCCTTAGGTACTATAAAACAAAACTAACTAAGATTTTCTCAAAAGGTTATAAGAGATTACAGACAGCTTTGGAGTTTATTGCTGACGATAAGACTCGGACGTTGTACGCAATGTATGTAAAAGGACTCAGAAAAAAAAATAACATGTCATGACAATAATTTGGGTTAACGTACTGAATCGAATAAATGTTGACAATATATTTTGTAAAAACCATTTATTAAGCTTCAAACGTTAGCCGATCTTTTAAAATCGCCTTTAGATTTTTTGCTATCATAGTGAGAATTATTTGACGACTACGAGACGAAGGCAAATAAGAAAACTGATACCGAATACAATGATGAAAATCAACGTGTGTGAAGAAGAAAAAGGCACCACGATGATGGATCTGCAGAAGAAGTTGTTTGTCTCTACTGGACGTGTTGTATGCAGAATTTTTGCAGCGACTAGGACGACGCTTATACGGAAATCGATTCCTCCGTTTGTATTTCATGATAAATATCAATGATGATAGTAAAGAGGCTTGTACAAAGTTTAGCGAACATTACCTTGTGGACATTGAGCC
>BGZK01002598.1:0-49156 GCA_005406025.1 Eumeta japonica | reverse complement strand
GCCGCTGCACCGACGGCCACCTACAGTATAGGAAACACACTTGCCTCTCGCGTAAGTATTGAGCTAATTAACATTCCACAGATGTATGAGTATCCGCCTGTATGTACAGTATACTCATATGATATTAGTGGACTGGAGCCCTGTATGTACAGTATACTCATATCACATTAATGGACTGGGATCATTAATATCATATGATTATACCTTCTTCCCATTTGCAACGTATATTTAAAGGAATGGGCCAAATTCGAGCGATCGTAGTGTGTACCTAACAACAGTTCTGTTTACGAAACCATTTAATATTGATCCACAAACACGCACGCGAAAACCGTTGTTAAATTCTTGAAAACAATAAAAAGGAACTCCGAAAATATGCAGTCTCCTTGTGAAATAAGCACAAGACGATTTACCTAAACAAATTTAGAAACTTTTATTTTTATGTACAAATTATGTAAGTTTAACCTGACTGAATCGTTCACTAAAAATATATATCATTCATCTTATATTCCCAAGACGGAGGTAAAAAGATTTGTTTTATGTAAAAAGTAAATTTTCAATTGATGCCATAGATTTAATTACATAACTTTGTTGCCCTTTTTAATAAATCGGCGACAATATAAAAAATTAACAATAACGTCGACAACTACATAATTTTATATATCTTTCATATCCGGTCTTTAAGACAGCGCTAGGTGTATGTTATACTTTCTGGCATCTTATAAAAATGATTTGTTGATTTTGAAACGGTATGCATGTGTTTCCAGAAACGTCTAGCAATGCTAATACTTTATATAAACGATAACGTTAAAAGGAAATTATCTCGAAGCGTACATACCTATCAAGGCTACATCTATACACGAGAAACGGCAGGAAGAGCGAGCGCTTGCGTCTACGCCACGAAATACCATCCCTAATGTGTCGGAGTCGTGATATCGATAACGTATTTGTGAATAAAAGTCATACTTAATATTTTTTACATTTTGCATGTGTTTATGCCGATAAAGTTGTATTGACGTCGTCGCCGGTGAAGTTGAAAATGGCCAGTATTATTATTCTACCCTTTGAATTTAGATTTGTTTTTGTCGAATAATTGCTTAAAATATTATCACAATTCCCTTAATTAGTAGGAGTCTAATATGGAAGTAAATTATAAAAATGCACAAATTTTTAAAGTAATCAAACATTCCTTTACTGTGTATATATATATATATATATATATATATATATATATATATATATATATATATATATATATATATACATATATATACCCACAAATTAAACTTCGTTAATGGAATGTATTTGAATTACATTTGAGTAACATTATAGATGTGTGAAATCCTCAATTGATTAATTATGCTCCACCACAAGGTGGCTTAAAATTAACTGAATGTGCGGAGTCTCGTATAGTCTAATAACGCTCGCCTGCTTCATTATGTCATATCACCGGCACATGATTATTGCTAATTAAATTCAGCTGAAATTTACATACGATCACACAGTTTGTTTCAAGTTATGGCTTTTCAATACTCTATAGAAGGTAATATATTTTAGGAGTTCTGAGTTATATATACGCTAAAGCGAAATCAATATTTCCTCTAACTTCGATCGTGATTAATTGTCTAATTAAATCATGACAAGTGACCCATGGCTAACGCTTGAAGGACGATCATTTCGTGGTGCCGCACATATTTTGTTTGTACAGCGTATTCAGTTAGCGGCTTAAGCGATTACTGAGATTTCTTCCTTTCGAATTGGAAATCTTCTATTGCTATCTCCAATAATAACCAGAAAACAATATACTTTCGATTTCTTCCGGTCGCCGGCGCGCGCCGAATCAGACCCGCGTCACGGGCCCGTTACTGGAGTGGATCGGACCGTGGTGAGGCGCCGTGTAATTTTATAAGCAGGAGAGATGAAAGTCGATTTCTATGCCAGAAGCACACTTGAATAGTGACGAATCTATAAAAAAAGGTTTCGCTCGTTAAATCTTTTTTCCTTTTTTTTTTTAAGAAAGAAACGAGACTGCAACTAACAACGTTCATCAGACACGGAGTCAGTGGTACACGTGTACTATATAAATAAAAACCTAGAAGTCCTAATAGTGTAACTTACTAACATCTTATGGCACCAGACCTACAGAGATTAAGTATGATTAAGTTCGTATGAAATGAAATAAAACAATGAGCTTGACGTTTTCGACAAATCATAAAAAAGCCGTGAATTAAGGGCTAAAAGTTTTTAGATTAATAAAGGCGTTTTCAGATTTTCTTGTTGAGAGAAGTTAGAGAATAGGCATTCTTTTACGCTACAATATTCCATGTATAACATTACAGATAAAAAGAGTAGGACGTCGTTACATATAACTATCTGGGGTATTTGAAGTTGCTATATTTGGAGCAATTCACCTCTGAAGATAACTTTACCACAAACGAGGAAAATAGAAACAAAAAAAAATGTATTTTACAAAATAATTAAAAAAAAAACAATTTAAATAACTTCCACAAACGAAGTAACTCCACAAAAAAATAATAGTGAGAACTCACTGTAGAAAATAAACTATCTTCCTTTATGGGGACGTAGCTTTCCAATAATTACCACAATATTTCCTTACTCGTGAGAGAACTTGGGTAATTGTCCCGTTAAGGCCAAGTTACGGCCCACGTAAATGTTACACGGCTCGTGATAATAACAATCAAAATGTGAGAAAGCACTTCGCATTACGTACACTCTCTAGTTACAAGGCTTACATTCACACACTATAGCCCATTTTTTTTTTTTCTTTAAACGTTGGCGTTCTGTTTCGAGAAAAACTATAAAAATGTTTCATAATATATAACGAAATTATTCGCAGTAAAAGTTTATATTTGTACTGTGCATGAAATAATTTAAGAAAAAATATTGCATGGGAGACCTTAGTAATATTATGAAAACAAGATAGTGGTTTTAAAACCTTTTATTTGGATTTACATCCGCATCCTACAAAAATTACTCTCGAATTGAACGAAATCGATGTGATCGTCTTTCTAAAAAATCTGTAAGCTACAGTCTTTTTAAATGTAACAATTTTTCTATTGATCATATTCTTTGTATGATATTTCATTAAATTACTAGATTTCATTCAAATGTATGTAATTCCTAAAATAGTCAATTAAGAAATATGTAAAGTGTACATCATATGATTTAACTGTGAATTTGTACATTAAAAATATTGGAAAAACAAATGTGTCAAATCATGTAATAACAATAAAAACCGTCATGGCATTTTTTTATAAAATCCGTTTGTTTATGTGTTTTTGGTTATGTGTAATATGTGTACAACGTAATCCATAAACCATGTGTTGCATAAAGTGGATTAAGAATTTCATACAGGATATTGCTTAATTATAGTGTAACTTAAAATATAGCGCAGGACAGTTTTATTGTGATGCCAACCCGGTACGGTTATATAAATAATAATTATTATATTTTACGTTAGTATTTACACACGACTTCATACCCGTAGAGTACAGATTTTAGATATAACATGGCTTCGATTTTAAGGTGGATCCCAAGCTACTAAGAATATCCCATCAAAATACGTTTTATGTTTTTTTTGCGATTTCTTAACAGATAAATTCTTAAAACTGTTGTTTTGGGTTCAAACCACTTTAAATAATCGATAACGATTAATATCTTCAAAATGTCTGTATATAAGTAATGTATAGGCATAGCCCTTTTTCTCTATGCATATATTAGATAATTCACGAGATTGAAATCAAAGGCGGACGACGCTAGACCAAATAAAAACAGTGATTTGATAAAAACAAATTTTTAACGAGTTATTTAAAATTTATTTATTTAAACGAAAAAATATGATTGTGTATGTTTTTAGATTTAATCAAAAAAAAAATTATCTTATTACGTCTAACATCATACAACTCTCTTAAAAACAAAATTTATCATGGTTTCTGCATCATCTCCGTAAGGGCTAGCTGATAAATGATGGAACGAACAAAAAATAAAATATATAAAAAGCACTGAAAGTTCTTTATCGCCTTTTAGTTCTTATGTACTTAATCCATCGTATATCCCAGAGGAAAAGAACGCTTTTGTGGAGGATTTGTTCACACTTTCACAATATTCGTTTGCTTCGCTTTACGGCGACCATCGCTTTGGGATTAGTAGAAATATGCCCACCTACCCAAGCTTTGAAATTAAGAAACAATGAACGTCACGGGATGCAAAGTCCGGTAATTAGGATAGGTATTGTAATATACTTCAGAGTAAAGTCCATATAATGTCACAACTAGAATTAGTGCTGGTGAATCGAAAAAATTGTCCTTTTGGAACGTGACCTTTTCTGTGCCAAATCAGGCCGTTTTACCTTCTTTTCTAAATTTCTCGTTTCATTTCATCGCTAAATTTTAGCAGCGAGCTCGTTGCAGCCCTATTTCTAAATGTTTACCATTTTGCGTACACTGTCTAGACTGCTATTTAGTTTCTGACGCACCATGATCGATTGATTTCTCGTCCAACGTTTAGAGACGTCGCAAAATTTTCCTTTGATTACGAATAAAGTAAACATTCTTCTCAAGTATCGACTTGCTTTTGTCCACAGTGAGCGATAGCGCGATACTATTGAACGCGAAGCTTCCATGCCCAAATATTCGTGGATAATACTAAAAACACGTGCAGAGGAAATGCTCTCTGTTCCTGCTGTCTGCCTCAACTTCAAACTGTGATCTTCTGATACGACTTTATGATTTTTTTTTCTAAAACTCCATCAAAGTTAATTTCAATCCGAGTCATGATTTTCCTTTCCAAGATGTAAAACTTATGACGGCACGAATTTTGTTTTTATCTCTATTACAGACGCTTTCAAATTACTTCCAGAAACTTCTAATCAAAATGTGTCCTTTAAAATAAAATATATACACTAGAATGTTTTTCCTTTTGTAGTGAATAGTAAAAATTGTATTTTTAAGAAGATTATTACCCGCCTATTTTGTTAGTAATAAATAAAAACTTAGCAATGATTATATCTTTTAATGATTTAATTCTTCACTGTTTCTTCCCCGTGGATATAAAATGAATTCCTACACATCCTCTATCGATCGCTACAAAACTCACTTTTACCCGTTTTCAATCTTGATCCCGGTCCTAGTCCTATTTCTGATGTTGTTTTTGGTTTCCCTGTCAGATTGCGTCCTGGTTTCGTTCTCCTTTTCGCTCCTGATATCACTCTTATTTCCAATGCCGATCCAGTTGCTGATTTTCGTCCTCTCTTGAACATTGCCGATGGTAATAATCACAATTTTTTTTTTTTGAAAATTATCTTATATCCTACATCAAGATATTATCTACCTCCACACACAATTTAATTACAATCTGCCTAGCCGCTCGATAGTAATCGAAAGTCAAGCATCTAAACGAACATACTAAAATATTTAATTATAATATTACTAAGGACTTATTATAATTCCTTTTTTTTTTTGTTTCGCAAACATGTCAATTAGCCTTAGTATTTCCGCTAGCCTGCTTTATTTTATTTTCGAATGCGAACTAATCATTTAAGAAATGGGATGTACATAGAACGAAGTAAGTAAGCATTGCTCCGCCATTGTTCAGATGGGAGGAGAGTATTGCTAATGAAAAACGACAGATAAATATGTGTTGTTAAATCAAAATGACCAATTGTTTTATTCTTCTACACAGAAAATTCACATATGAGTAAGCTAAAGCATACCTAATGAAAGTTAATATATTACTATATGTGACAAATTTCCGTATTAACGTAACGTAATTAACGTAAGGCAAGGCGTCCGTTACGAGAGTTTCGATAAACGCGCTGGCAGAATACTCCCGACAGTATCTAAGAATTGCCAATTACACATTTTACTGGGATAAGCGTGAATTAAAAACTCATATTTTTTTTTATAATTCGGTCGCTTTTAACCTTATTCATACATTTTATCATAAAACTAACTACTACCTGCATCTCCACCTACGTGGAAATAAGATTAATTCCTTCAATTTTTATATCCGTCGATCACGCTGTCGACCATAACCCCGAGCTCGGTCGCTTTTTCGATCACAACCTCTGTCTCTACGTAGATCTTGATTCCTCGATCCCGATATCGGTTCTGCTCTTGATTCAATACCGTTCAAACTATCCCAAATACACCGGAAACACATGTAATAAATTATTCTATTACGTCGGGGAAAAGGTTTTTTCGTATTTCATAAGTAAAAAGTTGCAGTAAAATCTGTTTCGTTCTGTTGTTTGTATTCGGCTAGTTTTGATAACATTAAATAGATGACATTTAAAAAAAATTGTGTTACAAGCACGATCTTACAGACTATAAATCAACATTTCTCATAAATATGATTTGTAATGAATTTCGCGTCCCGTCGTATATAGAGCCACATGACAGCAAGTGGCCATAGATAAATGCGGCGAAATGGTATCGGACGTGATTGAGGCCGGAATGCGCGTGATACAGAGAGGTGTTATTCTAGATTGTCATTCACAGCGGTATTGTTTAGCATTTTATTGTTTCTTCGTTTGTAACGGAATTACACTTATTGTTACCTGAACGATTTCAACGCTTTGATATATGATTCATTTGCAATGACTGTTGTTACATATCCTTTCACTAACAAATGGTATTGGGTGATGTATGTATGTAGCCTTTTTTTTTCTAAGATTTAAACACGTTTATGCATTTCTATGGTTATACTTATGATATATATATATCATAAGTATAACCATAGAAATGTATGTAATGTATATATATATAGACTTTTTAAATGCGTTCAGTGCCTAAAAAAAATTGTAAAAACGTTGACCCTTCAAGCCATTCCCGAAATTTCTTCTACTTTCGAAGTCAAAGTACAAAAAGTGAAGGAGCAAGAAATTGTTTGGTTCATTATGTTTAAAAGATCGGTTTTATCAGTTTTTTAAGCTCTCCCAGCTAAAAAATGTAGTTTTATTACGTTTTGAACTTTTACAATTATAAAATCTATGTGTATTAAAAAAAACCGCAGTTTTTTTTTACAACAATAATATCTTTAAAACACGTTTTTGATATTGCTCTGCTTAATAAAACTCGACTCAGTTTTTTTAAAGACAGACCGAGATTTTAAAAGAAAACCTACGAACCAACTTACTTTGATACGATTTGCCACGATCGACGATGTTTTCAAAGAAAACAATTGGTTATATTTGGTCGGAGAAAAAGCTTTTTTCATATTTTACAATTAAAACGTTGCAGTAAAATCTTTTTGGTTGTGCTGTTTGTATCTGGCTAGTTTTGAAATAAGGTGACATTTTAAAAAAAGATAAATAAGAAACATGAACGGTGTTCCGCCATTTTTCAATCCACAAAATGAGTAAGCTAATGTAGAAATTTAATACATTTTGAAATTTTATTACAAAAAAAAGGAAAAACGTGACGCAAGCTGCAAATAAAATTATTGACGTTTATGGACCTAATGCTGTCAGAGCACGCACGCACGCACACACAGGCACACGTACACCCATACACACACATATAAACACGCGCGCGCACGCTCACACACACACACATATATACACACACTGATATATTGTATTATATTAAATGTGAATAAAATATTATGCAAAAGTATCTTGAATTTGAATATGTAATACGAAAAACTTTTCTTCGACCCAATATTTTGGAATTTACCGATAACGTAGTTTAAAAATATTCTTAAAAATCATTTTTTGCAATATTTTTCTCTTACAATATGTCCTGGATTTCTCCAACAACTGAATAGATTTAGGAATCTATCAGTGGACTTATTTACAAAATACTATAAAAAAACACTTTTTAAAAACCTTTCCAACGATATATCTTGAACAAATTAACCGATTTCCATGCAGTTGCGACAATTGATGCAATAGTATGGATTACATTTTGGTATCGATCGGCAGAGTAGTTTAAAGGTTATTTCAACCAAAACGTTTTACTGAAAATTTGAGATTCCTCAAAATCTAGCGAAGCAAAACTAGTTCAAAGTTTCAGGAAGTCTAACTTGTTCTTAGACTTCCTGAAACTTCGAACGTGAAGATTTGGTGAAAACTCGATTTTCGAAAATCGGAGTGAAAATGGTAACTTTACATAGAGGTCCTTTATGTTTTACATCGAACCATCTCTTTATCAATTATGATCCCGATTCTGTTCTCGATTTTAACTCCGGCTGCACGATGTGTTCGTTATCAGAGCCTTCATTGAATATATATGTTATATTCCGATACATTAGGTGTTTTAAATAGTAGTATGTATGTCAAATATACGCCTGGAATAGTATTATGAAATATATATATACAAACTTGTCGTTGTTAAAGTATACTTTTTTATTTAGACAATGGAGATGCGATCTTTGCGTAGTATAGTGTGGAGTCTCTTTAAAAGATAGATGCAGAAACAAAGATGTCAGAGAGTAATGTGGTTTAAAAAAATAATGGAGTGAATAGAGTAGAAAAAGGTATCTTGGGGTGATTTGGTCCAACAAAAGTAGGTGGTTTTGAAGAATAAATGAAAGTTGACTCATGAAACAAATTTAGAATCGAATGAGTGACGGAAAAATCAGCAAGGGTCACCCTAGAAAATCCTGTCCAGACCAAACCGTAATCCAAGACCAAACTAGACTAAATCGTATCCCATCGTAATCGTAATCCCAGTCAGTTTTTGTTAATAATAATTTAGATAATAGTTACCAGATAAAGTAAATGCAACTGTCGTAAAGATTACTAATAACATATACAACCATAAAATAATAATAAAACGGTAACGTAATCGTAAAATACTTATTAACTTAATCATTTATTTGAAAATCTGTATCTTAAGTTATGTTATAAACTTTAAATGGAATTTCCTATTTACTTACTAATATGCGAATTTAAATATTAAATTTTGTTCAAATCTTTTTTTTATGATTTTATTGTTTTTATGAATGTAACATTTTTTTTCCCTTAATCTATTTATTTTGAGCATTAACTAACAAAAGAAATGTTAAACTAATGTTTTATTTAGTATTTACTATCCTCATCCAGGGTCTCAAATAATTTATAATCGGCCTTCCGAGATTAAAGTTGAACCGGGCCGCGGGATTAGGGCAAGGGTTGGAGTCGAGATCGGAAATTGTCTCAAGCGGAAGAAGCCTTAGACAAAAGCTAATCGTACTTAAAACTTTGTTCAAATCATTAACTACTAACTTTAACATTAACATTTAGTAGTATGAACTTTAGTTCCTTAAACATAACATATTTGATTCAATTCATCTTTAAAACGGTACTTTTATAAAAGAACACTTTTTTTTTCTCCATCTCTCCTTCTGCCACGTATTGTTTTCTGAAAAATTGTGTTATGTAGAAATATAATTTTTTTGCATAATGTTTTTATTCAAAATTCTGACGACTCTCACATAATAAATCACTAGTCAAAACCTAAAATAAAAACTAGATTAAACCGGAGGTCGATCTGGTCTAAGTAAAATGAAATAACATATCATATGAAGCGTCATTTTAAAATACTATCTCGCAGGGTTGTAATTTTTTTATAATTTTCGGTCTAGTCGGCTTGATGATGCAGCTCAAAATGGATTCGAAATGACATATCCTTCTCCCAATCTCTTAGATTTCTAAATTTTAAATTAAAAATTTTCACGCTTAATAGTCATTGACTCATAGATGATCTGAAAATTGTGTAGGTTCTATCGATTGTATAATGATTGACGATAGAAAAATATTTAAAATAAAAATTTATATTTACAAGGGCCTTTTCATCTATATAATCTTATTTATATAAACTTTGATGTTTAAGACCTAATTGCGCGAGCTCAACTCATCCTTTACTGATTTTATCATTTGACTGTCATTTTTAATTCCAGCCGCTCAGCCCGGTCACGTATGCTACAGCAACGAGCACTGTCGATTGTGGGACAAAGAGAGCCATTGTGAATTTGTTATTTCTAATCTTTTCGGTCGTTGCGCTTGTAGTTCCTTCGGCCGTTTAGTTGGAGATAAGTGTGTGGGTGGTGAAAGACCACCATCTTATGCTCCGGAAGCAGTCGTTGCCGAAGAAGAGACAGGCGTTGTAGATTCTTCGAACGGTTCTACCCTAGAGACACAATCTCATCATAAATATCCAAAACCATCGATCAATTCGAATCCCGGTTCTGAAGACCCGTTCGGTCCTCAGAACGTACTCGTTGAGGCGGCTGGTACGAAATCGACTCAGAGTTCAGCACTCAATCACAAAAATGACGTAACGCCTGACGACGATAGTCCACTGATGCAAGCAAACATGAAAATTCCTATTATGGATACAAATAAACAACCTACAACAACAAGCATTAACAGCATACATAGTGACGCAATCGGGGTGGACGAAATGACAGCAAATTTGCATGCCAACGATCAACCTCATTACAGAGTAGTGACACAGCCGACGATGGAGAAGAAAATGAATAAAAAAGGTGATACTTCCAAAATTCAATCAAACACAAGCTACAAACGCAAAACCATGCACGTAAAGAAACCTCCTTTAAAAGGTGAATGGCATTTTTCGTTATAGAAATTTATATACAATAATGATACCTTCTTTTGTTAAACGACAAGTTAAAATTTGATTATTAGAAAGAAATGAATTTCCAATGTGACCAAGGTCGACGCTATAATAGTTTTGTTCTGCTTTCAGATCATCATCGTTTAGCTATAGATCAGTTGGCTAAGTTGGATCTAGGTCCGGCGTCACTCGGAATGTCTTGCATAACCGACACGCAATGCCAACAGGCCGACCCGCATACCCGTTGCCTTAACAAACGATGTGATTGTGCTTATCGCACGAACTCCACGTCGGCTTGTTCGGCGAGAAATCGTGGCTGCCTGCCCGGGACGTTCCAAGTACGTTAATATGAATATTTTGAATACGTAATGAGATTAAATGGTTGCAAAATGCCATAATTTTGCTAAAATGTTGTATCTCGTAAAAGATACATTAGGTCGGGGAAAAGGTTTTTTGTATTTTATAAGTAAAAAGCTACATCAAAATCGCTTTGGTTGTGTTGTTTGTATCCGTCTAGTTTTGATACCATTAAACAGATTAAATAAAGAAAAATTAAAAATGGTGTCCCGCCATTTTTCCATTGTTATTCTGTTTACCAAAATGAGTCAATCTAAAATAGAAATTCGATACATTTTGAAGTTTTATAACAAAAAAGGGAAAAGTGCGACGCAAGCCACGAAAAAAATTTGTCAGATTTGTAGATCTAATGCAGTGTCGCTAAGATTAGCACAAAACTGGTTTAAGCGTTTTCAGTCTGGTAATATTAAAGTCAAAGATAAATCTCGCTCTAGTTAACCTGATACGGATAAAGCCGATGCAATTTTGGCAAAAGTAAAGCAAGATCCGCACATTAGTTCTTAAGACATAGCTGAAGAGATAAGAATGGACCATAAAACAGTTTTGACTCATTTTAAAAAGGCTGGATATACAAAAAAGCTAAATACTTGGGTCCCACACGAGCTTACTAAAAGAAATTTAATGAATCGTGTATTCATTTGCAATTCTCTATTGACATGTAATGAATCCGAAAATATTGAGAAAGTTTGGTTGGGAAGTGTTAATGCATCCACCATATAGTCATGACATTGCACCCTCACATTTTCACCTGTTTCGGTCTCTTCAGAACCCTTAAGGTAGTGTTAGGTTAACATCAAGAAAGGACTGTCAAAACTGCTTGTCGCAGTTTTTTGATCAGAAGTCCCAAAATACGTACAGCAATGGGATCACTACCTACAAAATGGCAACAAGTTGTTGAACAAAATGACACACACATATACATACATATATATATATATATATATATATATATATATATATATATATATATATATATATATATATATAGCAATCAAATGTAAATAAAATATGTAAACACTTTTTCCCTGACCCTATACTATTTCCATAGCCATTATTACATTAAATTCAAATAGCGTATCCTAGCGGTATATAGTTACGAAAGCCTCGTTCGTACTTATACGACCATACGGCATCAAATTTAAAACAATATAAAGGGAAATTCACACAGTCTGCATTGGCTTACTTTTCAGTGTCGGTCGACCGGCGCATGCATCAGCTGGTACTTCGTGTGCGACGGCCGCAGGGACTGCCCGGACGGCTCGGACGAGCGATGTAAAGGTATCGGTAAAGGTTAGTGTTGGTGCACTTTTCCTTTTCGCGAGCACAAAAGGGTTTACGGTGACGGCGGTGAGGACTTTCCTTCGCTTTATACAGATTTCTATAATTTAACATCAATATCACTTTTTTGAAATTAACTATCTAATATGTAAATCCAATGATATGAGTAAATTATTCATATCGTATTTTGTTGATTATACTTATAACTTATATTAAAAAACTATATATTTCGGTCATTTATTTATTACATATAAATTTAAGAGATGCCAACTTTTTCTACCATTTTTAGGTAAAAGTTATAGTTGTAAAATGATTACAAATACAAATATTGGTTAGCCATTTAATTTCAGATTATATAGACGATGTGCGTGTATGCAAAACATATAGTGTCAATTTCTATCAAAGTATGACAGAAATCTGCGTATTTACTGTTATTTTAAATTACTCTCTAAAACTGAATAAGTGGAAAACCACTAATTAATAGTCAATAGCTACTATTTTAAGATGTCCAAAGTATACGACCAGCAATAAGTGGTTATCCACTCTTTCAATTAGTAGAAATGATTACAAATTAAAATTGTAAATTTTCTACTAATTAAAAAGTATAATTCTACTATTATAAAAGTGATTATTTTACTAATTGTCAAGTGACTACTAATTCTGAACTTCTAATTCAGTAGTGAAGTTGGGCCATATTACTTTTTCAATTAGTGAAAAATTACTAATTGAAAAGTAACGCCTACAAACTTAGTAAATCTGTAGTAGATTCAACTAAAAATTACTTATTTCGATGTAGTTTCTACTATTACTACTTCAATTAGTAAAAATTCTACTAATTCAGTTTGAGAGAGTACGAAGTCGAGATAGGAATCTAGAGCAGGACCCGGATTGTAACTTAGAACGAGACCAGAATCGAATCCTGTAGTGGGAGGAAATGAAATTAAGAGCAGGATCGCGATCATGACTCACAGAGAGATTGCTTGACGTGAAAGATGAAATGATTCATTCTATATTTATAGAGCGAAGCCGCGGGCGACAGCTAGTTTATAAACACGATTGTTATAACATTATTGTACTTTCAGTAAATTCAGGTAAGTTTTTATCTTTGAAAAAATTTAGTTTAAACCAACATAAATTATGGGTTAGAATTCGCTAAACAGACATTTCGCTTAATAATCAGAACTAAACAGTCATCTATATACTGACACCGTAAACTTAATATCGAGTTGGGGTAGATTCATCTATACTGACTCGTTCCTGCTTTTTCTTTTAGAATATAAAGCAAATGTACCACTTCATTTCTTCTTCGTAGACGGCTTAGGAGAAAGATGTCCAATGCACGCGTTCCGCTGCGGCGGCGTGGGCTCGCAGTGCGTGTCCCGCGCCTCTCGCTGCGACGGCACGCCGCAGTGCCCCGGCGGCGAGGACGAGAGGAACTGCCGAGCGACGAGACGTCGGGGGTCTGTATATTGTATACACATGTACAGTGCAACGCACGAAACTATGTCGCTCCGAAGTGCCTGCGAACGATGCAATGCGCAGGATCAGCGCTTCCCGACCCTACATTCTTCTCCCCCGGCTTCCTATTTTACGCCGTTGCGACGCTTTCGTGACTACCTTCATAGCGGCAGAGTTTCGTGCGCCGTACTGTATCTGTTGAATTTCGTAAAAAGCCAAAACCCAAATATTACATGGATACTGACGACCTCTATGTACTCCGTTGGTCGTCCCACATATGACTTTATCACATTATAGTTTTTATATAAGAATTGAGGAACCACGCTTTTGTTTTGAAAATACACACATTTGGTACTTGATTTGTAAATTTTGTGAAACCTGAAAGTTTTTTTAAGTATCATTACAAATTGTGTTATTACTAGTGGCAAACAATTAGTTCGTTTTTTTTTTCTAAATCCATGTCGTATCTCCGCTTTTACTGGAATAATTTTTCAAAAAGTAGTGTAAAATGTAAACACATGAACTTAAAAAAGAATGATAAGAAAAATGTATATACTCAATCAAAAAATTTTTGGCTACGCATGACTAAATTTTGGGACTAAGTCCTCCCATCATAAATTTTGGGAAACATTACGATGGGAGGACACGAAATCAACGAGTTCTGAAGACAATAACCTGCATAAATAAAACTGAAAAAGTCACTAAAGAACCTTTAACGCATTCTTAAAAACCTATTATATTAAACACCTTGTATCTATAATGGCAATCCTTACGTTGACGTGCACATAAAAAGACATCTCTTAATTTTATACGTGGAGAGGTACCCATAACATTTCTTTTTTATAAATCTATTACAAAATCGTATTACAGTTTATATAAAACACTCTATACACAGTTTCATTGGAATCAATGAAATACTGACCGAGATATGTTCGTGAAATACGGACAAATGAACCAACGTAATGAAATTATAAGCGTTCTTTTTCCTTATGAGTATGGAATTATAAAAATAAAAATCCATAATAAAAAACATTAATCGTATTATAACAATAGGAGTTACAACGATATTACCATTATAATATTCAACAAGATATGTATTTATGTAAAAATAGTTTAATGGGACGTAGTTCTTTATCGCGCGTTTGGCGCATGTGAGCTACACTTTTTAGACAGAGAGACGAAACATAGACAGAAAGTAAACGTGTAGTTGGCTCCGAGGAGCGACTACTTGTCTAGATTCGTTTCTTATCATATACCTCGTTTACAAGCGGATGTTTAAGTATAGTTCCGCAGTGCAGACGTGCGGCGTATGCGTATACATATATTATAGGTATATCCTGCAGAATAAACATGGGGTTACGTGTCAGCGGTATATTCGTATATATGTTGAATGTGTTGATCACATTTAAAATTTATTTATATTTTCATAATAATAATTAATAATTAAATATTTATTATCATAAATTTGTAAACAGAAGCTGTAAAAAAATGTTTATTAAAATTTGTTTACCATTTCTCAATTGTGATTGTCATTTGATAATAACATAATATAAATAGCGAAAGGAACTTCGTACCTACCGCGTGTCCCGCAACACATCTCATTAATTTTTTAACTGATTGTCCCGCAGCTGTCCACGACACACATTCCGATGCGGTTCAGGCGAATGCCTGCCGGAGTATGAATTTTGTAATGCAGTCATATCCTGCAAAGACGGTTCCGACGAGCCGCCCCATCTATGCAACGAACAATCGAGGTATTCAAACATTTCTTGCGCCTTAACAACTCAAAGTAATGCATCGTATGTAATAAATATTACCGCAATACTTACACTGCTCTTCAAAACTCAACTGAGTCCACGCAACAGGTGGCGCGCGGCCGACTTCTGCCCGCTGCGCTGCGGCAACGGCCGGTGCCGCAGCACGGCCGTGGCGTGCTCCGGCCGGGACGGGTGCGGCGACAACAGTGACGAGATAGCTTGCTCTGTCTGCCGTACGTATATCTATAGTGATGAACAGGCAAATAATAACTTAGTTCTTCATCCAAAATTCTGTTCATATGTATTATTAATGACTAAAATTACATTCAAAACATTATATACATATATTTTTAAATGGTAATTTTCTATAAAATAGTATACATATATACTGGTCGTTATATACATGTATTTATGTAACCCCGATGTAAGGCGCTGTCTTTTGTGGTGATTGGTCGATCAGCTTCATCATACTTTATTTATTACTTTGCAGGATGTCCAGCTCCCCCGCAGTAAGATCTGACTTCGATTTCGAAACAATCGCAAAAAAAAATATTGATCGCACAAACTTCTCGACATGATCTCGACGATAAAAATCTGCATTTACTGATTTCATTATTATTAACAATGACTGTATTTAGAATAAGGAGATTTAACATCTTTCATTGTATTCGAAGTTTGGCAATAATTATCGAAAAATATGTAGTGCATGCTTATATTTTAATATTAGTTGTTTTTCTAGTTACATCTAGAAATAATAAAAAATAGAGGAAATACTTCGATGTCTGATCTTTCTTATAACATCATTATAATGTTAGTAGATGAAGTAATTAATTAAGTTGTAAATAAAATTATATCCCCACTCGTCTAGATTATAAGTATATTAAGTTATGGTTATGAAAATGTATATAAACGCATCTTCAATTAGCTTAATTACTATTCTAAGTATATTTTTAGGATTCTATACGTAGACTTACAAATTAAGAAAGAAACATTAAGCTAATCGTCTTTTTTCATGATTATTTAGCATCTCTAGTTTATACTTCTTCACAAGAAATATTGAATTTATTTTAAGAAATTAATCACCATAAATCAATAATTTAAATTGATTTCTATGAGGCGTTTATTATATTATCCCAAGTTTAATTTTAATAGGAATTGTATTAACATTTAAAACGTTTTATTATTTAAGATATATGTATTTCACGAGTTATTAAGATACTTGACATGTGTGCGAAGTGCAGTGAAACAATTGTTTATTGTATATTTTTGAATGTGTGAATGTGTGTATGTCAGAGTGTTTATTTATTAAATAATTTATTAAATTATTGCTTGTTTCAATAATTATCAGTACAAATAAACTACAAAGCACATTTTTTATTGCTACAGGCAAGTGACATACATTTTTATTACATATCTCTTCATGTAACTGCTGATGTTCGGTTCAATTACTTAATAATTAAGAATAAACGAATATACCCATTGTAATGACATCATACATTTTTCCGTAGAATCAATATTGTTCATGATCGCCTTAAAGACATCTCATAATTTCAGTTTACGAAATCTAAAAGTTAATATTAAGCATGAGTCAGTGCCACTCTATATTTTTTTATCCATTTATCTAGTACCGACCGAGGCTTCGTTTATAGGAAAATAAACTATGCGGGGTAGTTTATTAGATTTTTAATAGTTATTTTTATTATTATTTTTTTATTGTTATATTTAATATAATAAAAGATAGTTTATTAAAATGATATATTCTTTTCGCATGTCCTCACAAATCTCTCTTTTATTATTAACATACATTGCAACTTATGGTTCGATAAGTAAAGTCATGCTGATAATTTTCGACACTATAAAAAAATGAGAATAACCGTAACAAGACGTGGGTCGTCTCATCTCCACTCGCGGTTGTCATGAATATCAATTACATAGAGCACACTGAAACTTCTGTTCTCCTGGCCGTTCATACATGTTTAAATTTAGAATGTTATATTTTTTTAATATATTAAACTTGTTCTTTGGTTAAATAAAATATTTTTTAATGGAAAGTCACGTGTCAATTGTTTTTAACACAAGTCTCTGAAGTTCGTCGTCCGTAGTAGAAATGGAAGTAACCCGAAAAGATTTTAGGACCATGATTCTTTATGATTTCAAAAGTTCACTGTCTCCGCAAGACTGCGCTGCTCGTCTTCAAAATACTTTTGGGAGGAAAGCACCTCGTTTGAGCAATGCAAGGCGATGGCAAGTAGGATTTGATCGTGGACATGTTTCTCCTTATGATGAAATTCGTGAACGTAGGCCATCAACTGCGATCACAGAGAAAAATATGGCTACTCTCAGGCAATTAATTGAAGAAAACGGGCGTATCACCCATGAGCAGAATCGAGGACATTTGGATATTTGGGGATTAGTATGAGCCAAATTCAAAAAATCTTCCATCAACATTTAAAAGTTGGAAAACTTTGTTGCCGTTAGATTCCTCATAAACTCACCCCCGAACGTAAACGGACTCGAGTTGATTGGTGTAAAATAATGTTGTTAAAGTACGATCATGAACGTTTAAATACCGTATATGACATTGTGACAAGAGATGAAACATGAATATATTGTTACATGCCGGAAAGAAACAACAGTCTTCTGTATGGGTGTTCGAAGGCGACAGCAAACCAACAAAATTGAGGCAGGCGAGATTGGCTCAGGCATTGCGTCTTTTTTTTCTCCAAGATGGATCCTGTCTACACGATTCCACTTGAGAAACAAAAGATAGTTAATACTGAGTGTCACACCACCATTTGTTTGCCCTGTATCTTAGGAAAAGTTAGGGAAAAACGACCAAAAAGTCACATCCTATTACACCATGACAATGCTTCGCCGCACACCGCGAATAAGACAATGTCATTTTTTACTTCTGAGAAAGTAAAACTCCTGGTCCATCCCACATTTATTCCAGACCTAGCACCGTACGATTTCCTTATTTTCCTAAAAATCAAAGATTTGATGAGTGGTTTAACATTTACGGGGTTCAGAAGAGGCCGTGATAGCTTTCAACCAGCACGTGCAAAACATACTCTCAGACCAAAAATCTTCACATTTTCAAAAATGGTTTGAACGAATCAAAAAGTGGGTAAAATGTGAGACACGGTAATTTAAAAAGCGGTAAATATTTTATTTTATATGTAAATTGTTTTATTTATGAGTTACGCACAACATTCAGTTTACCCCACGTAGTAGTGGCCAAAATGGATTATGATCGTAGACTATAACTAAAATACACTGCCGAAATACAGTGCTAAAATCGTAAATGCCTAGATCAATGATGAGCGACACAGACACAGAAAATCCGATAAGTTCCAGCCATAGAATTGAATTTTAACCACAGACAATGATCAGAGTCAGAATTTATAATTATTTATGATTTTAATTTGAGGACATCTTAGTTATTTTGTTGATAAATTATTAAAAAACGTAGAATTTTTCAACTGTGTCTTATTTTCAATGTTATAGTTATCACAAAAATAAACATTATGGTAGGATAGGACTTACTTTTTCTTTCCTGTCGCTAGCCATTCTTTGATTTAATTTCCATTTTACAATTGGAAATTCACAACAAAACAACTCCAATTGCACTTTTTATTTTTTTGAATTATTAACAAAAACCTTTTTTTTTTATTTGATGCACTACACATGTGCCGAAAGTATATAAAACTTCAGTAGGTAGGCAGAAAGTGTAAAGTACTCTCGTTACTTGATACATTACTCGTTATTCACTAAGCGTACTCCCCACAAAATGTGTAAAAGTCCGGTAAAGTAAATAAGCGAGTCCAGTTGCCGCTCACGCCGCCCCCAGGGCACTACATATGCTTCAAATGGTGCCGAATAAACTCCGAAGATTTGCAACAGAAGCCCGCCGATCCCTCAGAAAGTCAGCATTTCACTTTGCGAATTCGTGGAGGACATCCGAGCGCTATTTCATCATCGCGGAAAATCATTCAAATGCGCTCTTTTCTTGCGCCTTCTTGGATGAAGCGGCGCCGTCCCACCACACTATCCACGATAAAATTCGTGTAGATCCATAGACCACGGAATGCATCAACAGAACCGCCTGAAGACCTTTTTACTGAGGCGCTGTTGCTGCGAGTATTAAAACTGATTTCTACGTAAATTAAAGAAAAATAAGATAGACAAAGGAAATAATGAAACTTAAGGCCGGCGTAAATACTAATTGACATTTGACATGTGATAGTTTTTAATTTTTTCTGTTATAGGCTGAGATATGAATTGTGAAACGCAAAACACGAAACAAAACTGTCGCTTCTAGAAATTTAAATATTCGCTTTATATTCAGACAATAGAACGTGTTTGTTTCCATAACAACAGTAATGAATAAATGAGTCTACTTATCTAGTAATATACTTCATTAGATCTTGTAGAATCGAAAAGATTAACTGTATTTTATTTTTTATTTGACACGTAAAAATAGCTATGTTATATCTATTCACTTTTACTGACCAATGGTGAAATAGATCCTTATATATACATAAAATGAACTATTAAAAGTGAAGGTAAATATTTTCAAATTACATCACCCTACGACTATTTTCACTTACCGGTGCATTAATGACAAAACCGTAGTGTGACTAAACAATTTGAATGTTATGTAGTTTCTAATTATAATGAACATTGCACGCCTCATACTTAATTTTCTGCCACGTACGGTCGAACTTTCGAAAGATTTACCATCAGCGGTATTCTTAATGAACTTTAATAAGCGAGCCTTCAAGAAAAAGTGTATACTTTTTAAAAGGCCAGCGACACATTAACGATTCGCCTTGTTGTCGCGCATGTCCATCGGCGGCGGTGACCGTCTGCTTTGCAATGAGTCGCGTGGCATAGGGAGCGCTCCCGCAGGTTCACATTCCAGATACCGATCGCTATTTTAGTTATTTCGCGTGTTTTACACGCATAAATGGTTTGCCATTGGCTACTTGAGGACGACCGCATGTTGACCAGCAGCAGTTTTGAAGGCGGACTACTCAGCGTCACGGTTAGTGGTCAAACTCTGTTATTGATAGTTGATCAAATTCTGAATTAAATTCGTTACGTTACGTTACGTTTTTACGTAACGATTATAGGTCATTTTTGAATGGTAAATTTAAATTCAGTAGTTAAAGGGCCTAAGTTCCCTCGATCGGAACCGTTACATATATATCCGCCTTTCGCGGTTTTTTACCATCTCCTCTACTACTCGCTTTTACAAGCGTCGTCTAATATTGAATCTATTACTCATGGTAACACGGAAGGGTTTCATGACCTTTGTGCTGTTGGCACCCCCTGTGCCTTCTGGCCGCTTAGATGAAGCTTACAAAGCCTACGGGCCAAAAAGGCAGGCGCCTTCAGGTTTCAGGAGTTTTTAGTTCGTGCGCGTCGGACACACCTCGTGCGACCGGGCGCATAGACTGTCCATAACGGGTTTTTCTCCTCCTTCCCCTTCGCACGGGGAGAAATACAAAAAAGGCTCTTTTACCCCATACGAATCTTATAAGGAAAAAACATACAAAATATAAATGGAACAATGCTATTTAGTACATATCGATACCGCAGGATCTATACGTTATATAAATACTGACATTCTAATATGAAAGAATGACTAAAAAAGAAAAGTGTGTGTGTATTAGTGTACACACGTAAGAAGTGAAACTTCTTTATGACATCATTTCTCGAAAAATGATTTACTATTTACAACTTCACAGAAATTGGTTGAATAAAGCTAAATTAGATAAAGTTTATGAAAAGGCTTTTATTATCATAGACATGGATACAAAAATAATACAATTATTTCACCTTTCTGTTACTAAGATTATAGCATTCCATTAATTATTATAGAATTATTACTATTATTGTTATCGTTATTATATATTTTTGTAATTAATGGCTTAACTCACTGATATTTACAATCAAAAACTAAGGTTAACCTGAAATAACCTTAAAAAAATAAATACCGTAATCACACTCACGTGTTGAATGTATTAGAAAAAAAGTTTAATTACTTACTTATGTTAGAAATCCACTGGAATTAGAATAAATATCTTTTATTCTTTTTGCCAACAACTTTATAAAAATTTTTTCTTTATAAAATAACATTGAATAAATATGGCGCGTATCGGAAAAATGTTACCCAGAAATAAAGATGGCGCGTAACAGATAAAGATGGCGCGTAACAGAAAAACGTTACATTGCTATAAAATTTCTCCCATACGCCTATAAAGTAGTTTCACTTCAATAATAACAATCTTAAAACGCAAACCAATATGCCCAGCGCATCGTGATTTTTATTCAGCATACTCTCAATGTGACTAAAACAAATCTCTTATCATACATTAGGTAGGTATGTTGATTTTATCTCGGCAATGTAAATATTTATTAACGAACAGCTGGCGAACAGTCGACAGACAGTAACCGCGTAGGATAAGTATTAAAAAAGACCTATAAATAATTGACTAACAATTCTCAAGACTATCTGTTCCGGTTGATCGCGACTGCCCCAGTTAATAGTTAGGTGACGTTTCGAGTGGTCACCGCAGCCCATCCGTTGAAACTAGCGTCAGTATGTCTGTGATTCTACGAGTGTGAGGATCATCCACCGGTGGTTCTCAAATTATCAGCCTCTACAACTGTGTTATTTTGAAACTTCTCACTCTTAAAAATTATGAAATACTCAAATTGAAAATTCTTTTTAAGGAGAATAATATATTTCTGTGCGAGTGCAACAGTGTAGATAAATATGGTGAGTGATACATAAAACGAAAAATATTCTGCATAATGTTTATTTTAAAATGTTACGTTTATTTTTTATTGAAAAATTTTATAACATTTTTTTCACATTCACTTATTATATTTTTATTTTACAAAAAGATCTCGTAGTCAATAAAAAAATGGTCAGTAATGAATATTTTTTGGACAGTGTAACTTATGTCCATAACAAATTTTGGATGATTGGAAATTAGTCAATATATTTTGTTAATGATTGATACTTAAAATAAGTTTTAAAATTATAATCTCTCTATGAGAACCTCCTATACGTTATCATTTGATAACGCGTTATTAAAATTTGGTAAGATCAAATGTACATGCCTTAAGCGCTCTTGCCATACGTATGTTATTTAAATTAGAGGTTTATAATAACGTATAAGCTTTTCACCAAAATTCCTCTTTATTTATTTTTGATTTTCAAATAGTTTTATAGTAAACTTGAATCGAAAAAACAATATATATTTTCATATTTATTACATATAATGCAAAATAAACAACTGGACGCTCAATCTCTACCTCTATTTTAGACATTTAAGCGAAATGGCTGATCAAAACATGAATAACTGCCAGTTTAAAAATTCAATTACAGCTAATCGGTACAACATGAAGCTGTGATTTTCAATACAGTTATTCCCAATCGATTAGTGATGAAATTGAAAAAGAAATTAAGTTTAAAAGTTAAATAGTTTTGACGTGACAACGTCTTAAATTAGGTTGCGGCTGGGAGTCACTTATGAAAAGGTGTAACGCTCGGTAACGTAACGATGAGTCACCGAACGAGAGAGAGCCCATGCCTTGCGTCTCTCTCCCACTCAACTATGATCGGTCTGCCGCGCGCGCTGCACTAGAGAATTAGTGCATAGCTTGCAAAATGTATTGCAAGTTATTGTATGTATATTTGTATATAAATACGTATGTATGTGTAAAGGTAAAAATAAAATTTTGTTAATATGAAATTCAGTGCGAGATTCTTTGTATAAATTAATGTTTTAAATATAATTCTTTGTATAAATAAATGTTTTAAATTGTTACTATTATTTCATCCTTCTTCCTACTATACGAATGAATATTCACATTAAAATGATTTTACCATTCAAAGTCGTTGTCACGTAAAACTTTCGCCCGTATACCGACTTTACAGGCAACCAAATTTTTTTTAATTATCGTGGTCACACCCACTGTAGACGGGATTTTCAGGCGACAGTAGAAGCATACATACGCTCGCGCTTAAGACATACAAAAGAGCAAGTAAGCCATACATTACCACAATGTGCCTCATCACTTTTTCTAGACAATAAGTATTGCATACACACAAAATAATTAGTCAGCCTTAAGATGTAAGGTAATCTAGTTACGAGCGTCCTACGGGTTTGCCGTAAGAACATGATAACTTCCCATCGGAAAAGTTGCCAATGTTCGTTTCCAACAACAAATAGATAAATAGCAAAATTTACGTAAGTGTATTACTTAATAGTGCCATTGTTAGTTAACATCGTGTAGCGCCATTTGTTGTTGACAACCAATAACAAATGTAATTATACAACAATGCAACAATGTAATTATGTACTTCAAAATTTCGGTTAATTGACGCTAAATTAAGGCTACTTTTTGTCTTGTTTTTGCAATTTTCTCAATAAAGACACCTGTATAGATAAACACGTAAAGCAAATCTTTATCAAATGGAAGTTTTCATTGTTATCATTAGAAAGGTTGCCGAGACCGTGGTGGCATAGACATCTACAAGAATCGCTCATTTAACGGTATCCGGTCCGTCCGTCCCTCCGTATGTCATAGATATTTTATTCATAAGCTACAAGAAGTATTATATATTGATGAAATTTATAGTGTAGGTATCTTGTACAAGCGCTACTTAGTTTAATAATTAAATAGAAAATGTAAATATTTCTAGGGGGGCACTCCATACATGTAACGAAAGCTGGAAAAAATTTTTTTCAGAAAACATCAACGTGTGATACATACTTCGCCAGTTATTTTAAAAACACTAAGGTTTCAAAGCAATTTTTATGATTACACAAATAGTTTCGGAAATAATCGCTTCGAAAGTTGCAGAAATTGTGTCCCTTCTCCCTTTATTTTCTCAACCGTATATCCAAAAAATATGAAAAAAATAACGAAGGTAACGCTTAATAAATACATTCAACAAAAATTATTTTGAACATGATCGGGTATACTGTTTTTGACTTATTGCTGAAAAACTGCGCTCCTTAACAAAAAGATGTATCCAAGTGTCATGTACACTAGTTTAACAGTGTACATGTCGATTAGTTGACATACCTACTTGTTTTTTTAGTTATAGGCGATTAAAGTGCTTATAACTATTCTGTGCGGGAAACATGGAAAAAGTGTAACAATGTACTTTTTTCATCTATAAAGATTTTCTTTGTAATAATGGCTTCAGAACCCTATAATGAGCATGGTCCGACATTCTCTTGGCCAGTTTCTTTTTTTTAATTTGCCATCAATGCATAGGATTTTCTAGGGAGATCCTGGGCGACCTTTCAATCACACACATTCGCTCGATAATTTTTTTGGCAGCCTACTTTCATTCATCCTTTCCAGATGGCCAAACCACCGCCACATACCTCTTTCTACTCTAATCACTACATCTTCCTTCAAACCACACTGTTCTCTAACATCACTCATCTCATCATCAAATGTTTGCGTTTAGATAGCGAATATGATTGATATTGATGTTGCAGTAAGACGTCAACAATCATACTCCGCTTCATCAATACATTTTTTGAGTGAGTCGTTATTTTAATATAATAATAATAATAAATAAAAATCATATAGCGTTGGCACGGACCCTCCCAGGGATCCTACGATGAGCGCTGGCGACTCCATGAGTTAACTAAAGAACTCAAGCTGTGCAGTGGCAAGCAATCTTTGGCAAAAAGACCTCTGGGTGGCGGAGGATCGGCACTCACATTTTATTTGACTGCAGATCAGGAAGATGTACTGAAAATGACCGATGACACCAAAAAAGAACTGCAGAAAGCTACGGACCCTGCGAAGCTACAGACAGTTTCAAAGGTGCGCAAGGTGAGTCGGGCCTGTGTGATCGTTCAGACCACCTCGGACGACGCTGCTGATAGGATTAAGCAGGCGGCTCCACCTACCTTGCTTATAGCTGAATCAAAGAGTAGAAGACCACTTGTGGCCTTAATGAATGAAAAAAATGGGCACCCCTAATGTTGAAGCCGTTAATGACAACTATATAAGTTGTCATTAACATACGTAAAGTAAAACATACGGGTAAACATCGAGACTCCTTGGCCGAAAATTTGAAAGGGGATTGTAGAGTTGCTTTCAAAAAGTCGCGGCGGGAGCGTGCTTCCACTACCATAGTGCTGGAGTACGAGCCGGGTTTGCGCGATATGTTGGTCTCACTGGACCGGGCGTTCATCAGTTAAGAGGCTATCCTGGTCTGTAAGTACGTCGCGGTTACTTATTGTCATTGATGCCAACAGTATAGGCACCCAACGGCACCCTACAGGGCCAAAGAAATGATTTACGGTAAATGCGGCGAGTTCGGGCATAAGGCGTAAGAATTCAAGACAGTTTTCGACAGATGTGCTACGTGTGATACGACACGACGCAGTTACTCATTCTAGAGCGTCGAGGGAATGTCTAGTGAAAAAGTTTATCATTGAGAGACTTGTTGCAAATACTAATTATGAATAGCAACCATAACTTACGAATCGGGCAGATCGATTTGACAGGATTCGCTGTAGCTACTAGAGAACTGCTTGCGATAGCTCGTGATCTGAAACTCGACTTTATTATTTTCGATATTAGTTCAAAAGCTGTATTCACCGTCTATCTCGATGCTTCAGATTACCCCCGATGTAAAGGGCGGTGTCTTCCTGGCTTGTGATGACGCTGTGGCTATGCTTCCACACTTATCTGGATCAAACTGCCTGGTGTACCGCCTGGAAGCTGCTGATGTTTACATCATATCTGGATCATGTCAATATAGTCATGACATCGATGTACACTTGAATCATCTTGAAACGGTGCTAGACGTCTTGCGTGGAAAAAAAGTTCTGATCGTTATAGACAGCAATGCACACTCTCCGACGTGGTTTAGTGACCGGCGACAATATGTTGGCTGCAGTCCTGAAAACGAACACCAAAAACAACGTACGGAGGGTTTCATTAACAGCAGGAACCTAATATTACACAACCGGGAGAACCAGCCATCAATATTTGGAGAGCCTAGTGGCGAATCCAATATAGACTTGACGTTGACGACTTAAAGTGTAAATGTTAGCGAATGGAAAGTTCACGTGGCGACTAGCTGCAGTGATCACCATGTTTTTAAATTCTTTGTTCACAAAAAACATTACTTCCCAATAACGAGTGCCCAAATAGGAGAACCCATGAGATACCGAGATCCGTGTGTGGATTGGGACCGCTTCAAGGACGCTATCTGAGTGCGAGCCGGTCAGATTCCTTGAAATCGACCGGCGTCGGTGGTAGCAGGTGTGTTTGCAGCAACTGTTCCCTGTTCGGCGCAGCACTATTTAGGCTTTAAGAAGAAAAGAAAGATCGCAAGTTATGAATGGTGGAGCCCTGAATTAGTTTATTACAGAAATCTTTTTTAGAAAAATCGGCGGAAATGGCAGACGCTTGAAGAACCGAGTGGGGTAAAGAGAGATGCGTGCGAAGGCTGAATATCTGAGTGTTGACGAATATACAGAAAGAAAATGAAGGATGCACACACCGCTCACTTCCGTAGTCTTGCAGAAATCGGTAATAGTGATCCTTGGGACCTTGCCTACCGCGCGGCCTCCGGACGCAAACGTGCTCCTCGTAATGTTTTAAATGGTATAGAACTATCGGAGGTGTTTGTTAATAGTGTTGATGGAGCTATAATGGGGATGCTTAAAGCGCTGTGTCCTAACGATGACCCTGGGCGGGACACTGCGTACCATCGCTTCGTTCGTATCTCGGCTACTACTTGCCTTTCGGAGCGGATGCACTGCCCCTCACTCGTTGGGAGATGGAGGACACAGTCCGGCGCTTGCTGAATACAGCTCCTGGTCTGGACAGTATTAGGTCAATTGTTAAGCACGTATGGTGAGTATTCCGAATGAGTTTTCGGAATACTCACCATATGAGAAATGCATGATCGAAGGGAATTTTTTCCAGACCTATAGAAGATGGGACGATTGATCGTGATTTCAAAAGATAATAACAAGCTGATTACTGATCTCGGGGCCTATTGGCCGATTACCTTGATTCTGAACCTGCGTAAAATTCTAGAAAGGACCTTCTTGAAGTGCGCGACGGACATTACAAACAGCTTAAGTCAATGCCAGCATGAATTTAGCATAGAGAAATTCACGCATACTGTTCTAGAGAGTATACTTGGGGTAGCGAGGGACTCGACGTCGAAATACGTGCAAGCGATATTTCTCGATATATTTGGTGCCTTTGACAACGCATGGTGGCCCAAGCGGGGGCGCTGTCCGCCTAACCTCTACAAGATGCTGAATAATTATTTTGCCGACCGAAAGGTGAGAATGTACATTAGGAACAGACTGAGCTGGAAGAGATGCACAATGAGTTATCCTCAGGGCTTTGTCCTCAGGCTGTCCTTGTGGATTGTTCTCTAGGATGTTCTGCTGCAGTTGTCATTTCTGACCGAAATCTAGATAATGGCACACGCGGATGACATAACGGTCCTGGTGGAGGCGTAAACTCGGTCTACCTAGTGACCTTATACCTAATTCGGGGATTGGGGCGGGTGAAACTAGTTAAGATTTTTGCCGACTAAGTCATGTTCGTAACCGTGACCATGACCATAAAGGGGAGACTGCAAAGACCGGTGGGGGACGAATCTGTTCGGTCCGTGTCTAGTGCCACAGTACTCGGAGTGGTAATATATGAACAACTTTCTTTCGCGCAACGTGATATTACAATAAAAAAAGAGCTTCCCAGAGCTTTGGCAGATTGTGAAAGGTTTTGGTGATCTCCTGGAGATTGCGCTACCTTGCTCTCAGATTGATCTGCCTTGGGACTTACTTAGTTACAGTGACGTATGCAGAGGTTTGCTGGCATGAACGAGCATATTAGCACGTCATGTGCAGCGCCCTTCTTAGGACACAACAGCCTTCATTGATACTACTGACAAAACCATACAGGACTGTCAGTACGGCCTGTCGGTCCTTGCTGGGGTCATGCCGACTAACTTAGAAGTAATCTAAGCTAGTAAAACGCAACGGCAGCCTAAGAACATGACGGTGGAGAAGGTAAGGTTATATTGGCGGAAGGTCTGAGATGAAATGATAGAGTAATGGTAGCGTAGATGGGATATGACATGAATGGCAGAGAGTTATACCGTTACTTCCCGGAAGTACAGATGAACTTCAGGCTGACTGGATAGACTCGGACTACCAAACCTTTCAGATCTTGACGGGGCATGGCTGCTTCCGTAAACCTGTGTGAGATTAGTTTGTGTGCTTGTGGTATTGCAGATAAAAATATGCATCATGTGGTATGGGAATATTCTCTCTATGATGATTAACGTTGTTAAATGGTTTAGAGGTACTTCGTGTGGGCCCGGTCTATTACATGGACTGGTGGGTTCGTGGGTGAATTTTGGTAGGCTGAAGAAGTTCACGAACGAATAGCACGAAATACGCGGAGAATACCTATAGCCATTGATCTGCTCGGCAACAAAATAAATCTAAATCATTGTACAAGCCCTATAAAGGGATAATTGTTTCCTATGGACTAAGTTCAAAATGAACAAAAGAACTTGTGGGGAGCATCAAGAAACCACAGGACAGGAATTAAATCTGTTGTCTTGCAGTGCTCCCATGATTCGGCCCGCGAGGTTGGAAGGGCCATGGGAGGTGGAGGGTTGTCCTCGATTTTGACCTGTCCCGGTATCGACTCTCGATTCAGTTTCTTGTTTAGTTTGTAAATTCGATTCCGTTCTCGTCAGAGTTCCCGATTTGGAGGAAAATGCTAGAGGCAAATGCTAGTGTCAAAATAAAATTTAAACGGTATTACTTGTACATAGTGTAGCTTTTTGTAAATAAAATTGGTAGCGTAAATATAGAGATGACGCCAAAGCCAAAAGTTTGTAGTCTATTTTACTTGAGGAGCCTATTATTCACGAAGGACTTTTTAAAATTAATTCACTAGTTTGGTTAACATATACGAATATGAAGAGGAAATTGGGGGCAGTTGCTAGTTTTTTTTTTTAAGAGACGAATATGCATGCATACGTGCCTGTGTGCGCATGCATGCTGAACGCTTTGAAGTTTGAACGATTTAAGTCGAGTCGTTCTGGCAGAAAGGTCTCTTTTCTGGGATAGTAATATATTGGGATAAGAATATCTCGATCGTGGAACTCGGCTCGAGTTCTTTCTATGTAGAACAAATATAAAAAATGCGTAACGAAATTCAAAAGAAATTGCTAAACAAATTATGAGAAATTGTTTTGTGTGCCATCAAAATAATATTTCGGCTCACAGTTCCGCCGTTGCTATCTAAAATTTGATATGTTTACTTCGAAGTACAGGAACATCCTCCATATTCACCCGACTACACCCCTAGTGTATTATGCTAAAAGGCGGCTGTGTCGAAAATAAAATAACCTTTTACAAATATTGCCGTATATTATTATATACGGTATAGTATATTATTAATATACTCATTCACACATTTTATTGAACGCCCTTCGTACAATATTTGAATGTAAGAGCGTGAGGTGCTCCTCCTTAAAAAAACGTAGATAAATGATTTTGTTTCTTAAGTGCTCTACGTTCCCAAACAGTGAAGTGTTTGGAAATTTAGTCCTCCACATTCGCCTAATGCGAATTTTGGGGCTGTTAACGATAGCTAGTCTTCAGCAGAATGACGTCCTAGACTCCCTCGGTCTCAGACGTCACTGATAATAATTTTATATGTGATGATATTTTTTTTAATGTCAATTTATGGAAATAAATGCTTTTTAAAGAACAATTTTAATTGTAGTTATTAACCATAGACACTTATAAAAAAATACAACTGATTCTTTTTAGCAACAAAAAGAATTAGGAAGTAAGCTCATACCTTTATGAATTCGGAAATTCGTAGTTTTTTGTTAAATGAGCTGTGAACCGTAATTGTAATGTGAGTATCTAATTTTTAACATATTTTATTTAATCGTAAAACAATTATGGCCTATTTTAGTTAAGGACAGCCCATTAAAATAGAACACCTTAATTCAAAAACAAGTACTATGTTAAGAACGACACCATACGTCCTTCTATAATTATCGTTGTCGCGATGGTTATCTATTCAGGATTGTTTTGCATAATTATCACGTTTATATGCAACTTGACTGTCTTCATATCTAAATCCCTACGTGAGTACAGTCAAGTTGCATACCTAATAGATTATTAAGTACGGTACAGAATAGTTTCGGCACCGTGACCAACTCTAATTCTTAAAAGGCAGTGCCAAATTTCGCCTATGGACACATTTTATGTAAAATGTTTACATAAAACACATTTTATGTAAAATGTTTACATAAAATGTGTTCGTATGTTCATTTTATATGACAGTTCGGCTTATTTATAGTTCGTATAGGAATATTTAGAACGAGTTGATTCAAAACTTTCTTTCAAATACTTTCTTTTCTGCGGTACCATATTTGAGCATACGTGGCTCAGCTTTCTGAGTGTATATGTCATATTGAACGCAAATTAAATCCAAGACTGAAATTGCTGAAAGTATTAAGTTATCATTTTCTATGAACATATAATAAGTATATATATATATATATATATATATATATATAGTATATATATATATATATATATATATATGGTGTGAATAGGCAGATTTTCGGTTTCAACTTTATTATTTTTTTTAATATTAGCATTTTTATTTAAAATAATTTAAAATCGTTTATTGGCCACTGTCGTTATTTGAAATAAATGAATCAATTTTTCTTCACTATTGATCTTTAAGTGAATTATGTACGGGAAAGAAGCAATGTCTTATGATATTACAAGCGAAATTTTTATTAAATATTCAAACAGATATCAGTAAAATGCGAAGCAAGCGATCGGATGTTCGTCTTTTAGCAATACACCGAGTTCTCCTCGTTTTAATCAGATCTTCATTCGATGAAAGTATAAAAACATTGTGTGCTTCCTTTTAAATTTTATATAATATTATTTACATCGTGTAGTCTTTTTAATTAATGTATTTAGTGGATATACAACCAGTCAATATCAACAACATGAACACAATTTTGTACAGTGTATATTTTCTTAAAGTCATTTATCACTTACTCGTTTAGGAATCCGTTATAGTTATACTGTTACCGCAAGCTACGCAAAGCGCAAATTAAAATGTCGTATTTACTACATTTTTTTATTGCTATAATCATTTGCATTATTTGTTTGTTTCAAAACAAACTCGCGGTTCCGTTTGCGTGGACCTAGAATTAATACCTTCACCTTTTATACCGATCGATGACGCTGCCAATTCTAATCCCGACCACGGCGCCGTTGTCGAAGTAAATTTTTGCCTTGATTCATTTCAATTGAGGCTGCGAGTGTCGGAGTCGATATCGATCGATCCCGACGCCGATCTTGTACTCCTTTGGACATCGATAATATTAATAACAAACTATCAGTTTTACTGGTATTTGTTCATATTTTTCACGTAAAAGAATATATCCCATGTTCTGCTCGAGACCGAGGTACCTTTCTGTATGCAAAATTTGATTACAATCCGTTCAGCCGTTGTACGTGATGAATATCATAACCAGCTACTTTTACATTTATAAAGTTATAAATGGTCATCAAGAAACGATTCCACTTCGAATGGTCGAAGTTCCATATATACCGTAGTTTTTCACTGAGCTCGGATATGTGAATGTCGGTGTCCGTTTGTAACAAATTTCTGAGGTACAATCATTTTTGTATGTCTATGTGTTGCAACTTCATTCTAAAACGAATTAGTTAAAGATTTTATACTTACACGATATGCGCTGAACTTAATTTAGAATGTAAATAATTGATTCCAAATCACAAGCTATTCTGCTATTAAATATAAATGAAAATGTTCACTGAAACAAATGGAATTAATTCTTTGCATTGCATTTTAATGAAAATGAGTTTTTGTTTCAGTATACTATAAAGGCACAATGTAAAAGTACAACTAATCAATGCCTTCAGTAGGAGTAACTTTTGTCCTGGTAGGTAAACACAGTGTGTTTACCTACCAGGTAATTTTTTATAATTTTGAATGTATTAGATAGCCCAATTGCATTCCCAGAAAATTTGATTGTTTTTATTTAGTTTTAGGAACATTGTAAATAGTCACTCCTATTCTAAATAAAATATAAGCAACAACAATAGTGCTCAAATCACACTTGATTTAAATCATAATTGAATATTTAAAAAAATACATTAATTTCTATATGGTATTTTAATTTACGGCATTAATAATAATTATGCGACCGTGCACATGAAAATTCAGGATTACATTATTTCTTTAACGCTTTAACACTGCTGCCTGTCAAACTTATCGAAATATACTGCAAGCGAGAAACTTTAATCGGTCGTAAGAAGTATGACCCACTACAATTGTATAATATAACAGGGCGTATCAAATACAACGCCCGCAGTCCGGTGATTTCGACGAACGAATCAACCACGTCCGCAACTAATTGTATCTCGTTCTTTGAATTAAAAAAAAATAGACATATTTTTTAAAACTATATTTCTAATATAAGAATATTGTGAGTTCAATTTGTGATTGAGTGAAATGGTATGTGCTGTTATTATTATATAGATCATTTCTTTTCAACTTCAAACCGCCAGGTAATATACATCTGTTGTTATTTATATTTAGCGAAACTCATTTATGGCATGCCTCAAAAAATATTAATTAAATTTAAAAAAGTATAGTTTTATAACTTTTTATAGTAAATTTACAAAACCTTGTAAAAATTAATCTTATAAGTTTATGTGTGTTTGTACAACTCATGCTCGCGCGCACACACGCACGTACCTACGCACACACATTAACACAGAGAGAGAGAGAGAACGACAGAGAAAGAGATACGCACAGAGAGAGATAGACAGAGAGAGAGAGACAGAGAAAGAGACACGCACAGAGAGAGATAGAGAGAGAGAGAGAAAGACAGACACACACCCGCGCGCGCACGCACGCACGCCGCGGTACACAGACGTACACACACAGCCTCATGGACTCTTCGGATTCACGGACACACGACATAGGGACGTACGGACGCACGAACAAATACATACACACTCATATAATACAGTATGTATAAATTATTGTTAAATGTATAAATTTAACATAGTTTTATATTTATTGCTTGCGGTATGTACATCAACAACTATAAAATATTATTGCTTTAATTTTTGTAAAATAATTAATTACATTTTTTATATGGAATGAAATTCCATGGTACACAAATATCCTTTTTCAGTATCAGATAAACTTTTGAAAAAATTAATGAATGTTCAATTATCATTTGTTGATGAAGCGGTAGTCTTTGAAAGTAATTTTAGAAAATTTTACCAGTAGTAAGACGTGGAAGTCGAACATCAAGAGTAGAAATTAATGTAAAAAAAAAAAAATTGAATGACCTTTCATACAAAAACATCCTTTGAATCCACAGTATGTGATTACAAAATGATATTGAATTTTAGCTACGAACAAAACAATTACCTATTCAACTTGTATTCGGTACGACTGGCGTTGGAACGAGTAGTTCTTCTGCCGTCTCCAATATAGTGAATATTGGGGATCGTGTTGCTCCTTCCAGAGCATGACATTTCAAGAATTAAGTATTTCAATTAGAAAATTAAAAAAAAAAACTGGCTAAGAGCATGTCGGACCATGCTCATTACAGGGTTCCGAAGCGATTATTACAAAAAATTGCACTACAGATGAAAAAAGGACGTTGTTACACTTTTTCCTTGTTCTCCGCACAGAATAATTATAACCACTTTAGTCGCTTACAACTAGAAAAACAACTAGGTATGTCGACTAGTACTATTAAAATAATGTAAACTAAAGTGCATTAGCAAAAGAGCGAATCTTCCTGGCACTTATGTCCTTTTGTTGAGAAGTGCAGTTTTTCCGCAATAACTCAAAAATAGTATAACCGATAATGCTCAAAATAATTTTCGTTGGAAGTGTTTATTAAATTTTATCTCCGTTATTTATTTCATATTTTTTAGACAAAATTTTGGAAGCAAAGGGGGAGACACAATTTTTGTTATTTTCTGAGCGATTCTTTCTGAAAATATTCACTTAATCAAAAAAATTGCTTAGAAAAATTAAAATGGTTTTAAAAGAACTATCGAAATATTTGTTTGCTGAACATGATGATGTTTGCTGAAAAAACCTTTTTCAGCTTCTGTCATTAGTATGGCTGTTCACGTTGGAAATATTTATTGTTGTTATAATATTTAACTACTTACCAAACTAAGTAACGGCTTATACACGACACCTACACTATAAATTTCGTCAACACACATCTTGTAGTTTTTGAATAAAATGCCTGTGACATACATGTTATTCAAACGGACGGATGGACATGACGCAATTAAAAGGATTTCGTTTTCGTCATTTGACCCTAAAAAGTGAAAAACAAATTGTAACAGATGACTTTATATATACTTTAAATATTGTGTATAAAGACGTTTTGTAATAAAGATTAAATAAAATTAATAATTCCTGTAAATTTGTAAAATGATAATCATTAGATATATTTTGAGGGAATTCTTCATACGGCTAGTATATACATAATTGTGAAAATATGAAACAGTACAGTTATAATTATATTATAGTAATTTACCACCTTCAATAGTCGATGACATTATTTATCTGTTTATAAGAAACGTTGATGAACTGATATCGTTAATACGCTGACACCGATTACATCGAATTTGCAAAACAATCTTGCAAATGGGTGCATAGGATGCACCGGATTTTTTTTCTGCTTCGTAGCTTTTATTCTTCTGACTATTTTATTTTATATTTTAATGTGCATTGTAACTGATTTGAGAGTTAAGAGAACAATAGAAGTTGTTACCGGATTTTTACTACAGTACGACAGCTATAATAATAATTAATTAAGAGACATTGTCGTAAATGTGGTCCTGAAACAAGGAGGATATCGAAAAAGAATATGTATAGATCAATTTTATTCCTCACGGAACGTCACAGACAAATATTTGGCTAAGAACCAAAAGATTATCTATACAACCTTAGATGTAGAAAACAACTTATGACTATGGAAACAAATCAACAATTTTGCGCTATTATCGGGAAAACCAAGAAATATGTGCACATATACTTGGATATACCAACTCATATAGAAAGGTTCATTATGGGGTACCTCACTGTAACATTTTGATCCATTTAATTTATCTTCTACATAAACAAGATTTTCTACATTTTCCCCCGCCATTTGAAAAACCATTTTTAATATGCAATAAATCCTTTCTCATTTAGTTTAACCATATAATTGTTTACAATCAAATATAAACTGATAAAAACCAAGCACATAGAATTCGTTATAGGTAATTCTGGACTACCACAGTTTTAACAACTTAACTGTTTTTTAAAATGTGTTCTTATATCCAGAACCAAAAATATCGAAAAAACGGTTAACTCGTGCATGCCGCCCCCAAAACTTCCCGCTATGATATTTATCAATATGTCTTTGAGCTCCTTAAGTTATATATATTGTATATGATTTTTTTTCACATTCATATATATAGTTTCGAACTATATATATTACGCTATGAGATCTTCAAGTACAAAAATCTATATACAATATACTAAAAACATGTTTTTTTAATTTTCAAATATGATATCTTTCGACCGATTTGTTTGATTTTGATATATTTTAATCGAAACAAAATAAAAACAAACAGTTTTTTTAAACATAAAACTACAAACCATCATTCTTGATGGATTTTAAATGCTATTTTGAAAAAACATTTTTCTATATCGTTAACACAGTTTAAAAGATATTAAATAAACATTTTTCATAATTTTTCAACACACTGACACACATATACACACACATACGCACACACCTGCCTACACACATAGACATCACTCGAAAAAAGCCAAAATAGTTTCCCAGGGCCCTAAAACGTCAAGATCTGATGAAAATTTTATGTCCGAAAATCGGACTAAAAATTGTCTTTCCCAGCTTTAAAATCTTTCAGTTTTTTTAAATATTCTAACTACGATATCCAGGGCTGACGATATATTCGAATCCGTTATTGTATTTAGATCTACTTATCTACTTTATGGCATTCAACACAGTTTTTTAAAGAGAAAAAGTTGTTCAAATACCAAACATTAATCCAACAAATATTTTACAAGTTCTTTGAAAAAAAACAGTTTTTTCGACTTTTTTTTTAATGATATATCGTAACAAGCTAACCGATTTTGATGCGGTTTTTATTAATCAACATTGTTATATAAGAAAAAGAGCAGGTTACATTTTGGTATTTAGTCGTTTAAAAATATATTCTGAAAAACATGTTATTAATTTTTATTAATATTATTAAACTCTTGAACAAATCAATCCATTTTTACACAATTCTCAGCAATCGATGCAACTGTCAGAGGAAAAAAGCTGATTAGATTTTGATATCGATTGGTAGAGTAGTCTAAAAATAGTTAAGAAAACAGAATTCTCCTAAAATTTTTATTTTTGAGATTCCTCGGAATGATTCCGGCGGAATTAGTTCAAATTTTAGGAAGTTTCCGTAACTATAGTAACTATATTATTTAAGTATAATACTATGTGGTGCGCTTTCTCTAACTTTTGTCTTCACTTACATTAAAAATGTTCAAATAATTGATAAATTTTTTTTTTGCTTTCGTGAAAGATAGACATGCTTAACAAGATCATGCCATAAAAGTTTTAAAAAATTTAATACTTTGCTTATAAAAAAAAACTATATTATAAAAACTATATACTTATAAAAACTGAAAAATTAAAGTAATATTGTTTAAGATAAAAATTTATTATAGCTTTTCCAAATTATAACATTTTTATCTAGTTACCTAGACTAAAACACAAATAGAACGCAAACCCATATTCGCGAGATTGAACACGGGCCTGGATGTCTCGCACGCGACCTAGTAGACCTAGCTCAGATATAAAATAAATACACACACACACACACACGCACGCACGCACACACACAAACACTCATATATATATATATATATATATATATATATATATGTACACACAATGGAAATTATATTTATAATATAAAAACTTATCTACACATTAATAATTGACATTTATTTTTTAATAAGCGATATCTATACTTAAGACATTTGAATTTTCTACTTGGGGTTCACAATCTTCACTTTAATAATTAAATTTTTATCTTTGTATACATTCCTTGAAGGGCATTTGCAATCGTTTTCATATTATCTTAGATTGGTTTGATTAAAACCGATAGCATGATTTATGATATTTTGAAAACGTAAATCCGATATAATTTTATATTTATGTATATTATTAATCAACGACAATTACAAACAATAATCCTTTGTAATTGAACACAGTTCTCATACCATTTGCGGCTTATTGACAAGGGGTTTTTTTTTTTTGATTAAAACATTTAAAAAAAATTGGGTGCGTGTACATAAGTACGCGCTTGAGAAGTTATACTTCTTTGGCATCATTAAAAACGAGCCCAAACTCGATGGGGTTGCGTCGTTTAATTACGGAGTTCCTATGGCCACCTTCCAGCTCCATCATCAGACGCTGATTACCATATAGTATCAAAGTACTCGTCAAGAGGAATCAAACGAGCCCAAACTCGATGGGGTTGCGTCGTTTAATTACGGAGTTCCTATGGCCACCTTCCAGCTCCATCATCAGACCCTGGTTACCATATAGTATCAAAGTACTCGTCAAGACGAATCAAACGAGCCCAAACTCGATGGGGTTGCGTCGTTTAATTACGGAGTTCTATGGCCACCTTCTGGCTCCATCATCAGACGCTGATTACCATATAGTATCAAAGTACTCGTCAAGAGGAATCAAACGAGCCCAAACTCGATGGAGTTGCGTCGTTTAATTACGGAGTTCCTATGGCCACCTTCCAGCTCCATCATCAGACGCTGATTACCATAGAGTATCAAAGTACTCGCCAACACAGTCAATAAAGTTCAGTTTAAATTTTAAAATAATTTATTTTCTTATATTAAATGTACATAAATTCTCTCATTATTCGAAATTCGAATTCTAAGCGGGCAGCTTCAATCTGTTTGTAACTATATTCAGTGTTGAAAATATATTTTTTTATTATTTCTATTCTGTGGCTAACTTCATCATGTCGTTTGTGCGCGCGCAGCTCACAAATTCACTCTCATCCAAACATGCCAAAAGAAGTTTAACTTCAAAAACGCGTCATAGATTTTCTAAATATTTGAATTTTCTATGATAAAGTTATTAGGTATTTTAATAAATACGTATCTCAAGTTAGCACAATGTCTCGTCAAAAGCTATTGCAGAGAAGAAGTGCCAAGAAATGCACAAACATTTTGTTATCGACGTACAATTACACGATTTTACATAAAGGATTAAAGTTATACAGGTCGGTCAATGTTTGTAGGTAACTGAATAAAAATACAACATGCTTGCGTGTGCTAGTTATATTTCACGCTGCTTCGTTCTTCAAGTAATCACGAGCAGATTTATATTTTTTTTTCAAACCAAACGATTTTATTATGCACAACTCATATTGCTTTGATTGTAAAAATTCCATAGAACAACACACTGCATAAGTATACTAACTGTGCGGCATCGATATTTGTGCAAAGCTTAATCTTTGAGTTTTTATAATTTTTTTTAATCGTTGTTGTGTCGACTATTTATCACGCCACCCCTGCTGAGGCATAGAGTCCCACAATCTCTATTACGATATGGAGGGATTTAAGCAGTAAGTCATTGCCTTAACCATAACCACCGACCATAGCTTTAAGCCATTCACAGTGGCCTAATGCGGTTTAGGGGCTGCTAACGACAGTATGAAGTTATAAACGCATCGGTCAATCCTTGGTATTATATTTTCAACGAGGCTATGAAAGTGCGTTATTTTTAATACTGATAGTTCCATGTTCAATATAATGTGATTTACATATTAAGAGATTTTTCATTTCAGAGAGCCATTGTTTTCTATCAAAATAATGAAAAAGACGAAGATATTGTGCTTGATTTCATTGTCCTTCTGGGTATTGTTCAGCACGTATTACTACAACCTGTTCGGCTTAGTAAGGCTGATACGGTCATCAATACCTTATGATGATCACATTTCACATAAAAAAGGTATTTGATTTAGTGTATATATCTTTAACGTTCAACTTTTATGATTGTAAATATTTTGATTTTTCTATTACAAAAATACCAGTGAACGAACTTAAGCCCAAATAACACTTAATTATAAGTAAGATTGTGAGTGTTGTATTTTATTCAAGCGATAATTTAGAGACATAATCTCTATAGTGAGCTTACGGTATAAAAAAAAGGCGATAACTCTCAGAGATTATATTTCACAATTATCACATTTAACCTATTTGCATCATGACATTCCCTTATCGTGATGTGTCTCAATTTTTTTCATCCATTCAAACGCGTATGATTCTAATTGAAAATTTCTATATTTCTTCAGAGGTACCTGAACGATATATGACCTAATTTCACCCTCCTCTGTCTACTAGAATTACTATAAAAATGTATTTCACCGCAGATACATTTTCCATTACAAACTACATTGCGACTAATTGGTGGGATATACAGTTTCACATTGGAGCCAGTTGCCAAGTCAGTCCTAACTACTTTAGCATTCATGTTCGCTGAGTCTAGGTACTTCCTTTAAAAGTTAAACATTCCTTCTCCATAATGGATTTTTTTGAGTCCGTTAGCCTACGTACAGACACGTATGCTATCAGATATACCATTGTCACACTACGAATTAAAATTACCTCAAGAGTTTTCCCTGTAGTACCTCTCGTTATTACGTACTCATTCTCGCTAATGTAAAGTCCAACGTAGGCGGATATAGAATTCACCTACGTAAAATTTAAAACACAAATTATGGCAATTTGTGTTTTAAATAGAAAAAAATAAAATAAAAATGCCCTGCAATTTCGACTACTCAGAAACTAGATTTTTCTTTAACAAGTTTAAAGATGAGCAAATATCATCAAAAAAATTTATAATACGATATCAACCTTAAAAATGAACATAACCACTTCAAATTTCTGGGTGAATTCAACCCTGAAATAACTTTAAGCTTTTTTAAGGTCTTTCTGGTAGAGTTGTATGTGGTAGAGTTAAATTGGTTGCAAAACTAAAAATGGGGCGGCTCGAGCAGCAAAATACCACACATTTAGAGATATTTTAATATTTCAGGCATGCTAATTTCAAGATTAGAAAAATTACGAAAAACAAATGTGCGAAATTTTTTATAACTCAAAAAGGAAACAGCAGAAATAACTGTCGTTTCAGATATTTTAGGAGTCCCCTAACTAGTTAAAATGGTAAATTATGTACTTTTCCTTATTATATTGTATAGGAATTCATTTTCTAGAATTTTTAGGGTTTTATAGAATTTTTATGTTGATGAGTTTTTAAGGTGTCAGGTTCTACGCAAACGTTTTTGGAGCATATTAACGTCCGTAACTTTATTCTTGTACAGATATATCTGGAAGTGAATTAAATTTTTATAAGCTATTATAGCACCAAATCTTTAGTCTCTAAATCTTAATAATTTTTCAAGAAAAAAACTGAACGATATAAATTAAAATAATTAATGCATTTATTTTCATGATTTTTTCATGGATTTTCAACAAAAAAATTCATAGTTTCAAGATTTTGTTTGTTTGAATGGTTGCAAAAAAAAGTAAATAAATAAAGTTATTAAGTTTGTTTTCAAATAAACTAGCTTTAAATTATTTTAAAATCCAAGTATTGATTCTAAAAATATAGGCAGTTTTTAATTTTTAACAGGGAAAAATGTCTTAAATTATTTACTTCTTGTTCTTAACTACATAATACAAAGTGCTTAATAAACCAAACGTAAAATTCATGATGTAAAATGTCATCTAATACGAGAACATATATTTATTTTACGTACTCATTGGCCAAGCCGCATGTTACATCTATTAATGTAAACCGTATTACTTATATTAATATATAACGTATTTGTCTTACAGATGTACAAGAGGTCGATACAGGAGCTCATAGTAAAAAAGACAAGTTGCCTTCTATCGCTCTTGTACAAAGGAGCTACGCAATACTAAAGAAGGAAGAAAGTGTACTATTACTGGACACACCAGGTTGTGTTATACCAAATGTACAAATCAAATTTGATATTCCTAAATTTGAAAAAAAACCCTCTTGCGGAAAACGGGCTGTGAACGTTATTAAAAGTGAAGGCAACCACATTATGTTTTTAATAGATTCTAACATAATGAATTTTTATTCGAATGGTAGCCAGTATTCTTGTTGTTACCAGTATGCGACTAGATCTAACATTTCCGGACAAGAAGACACAAACCTTTTGTAAGTGTTTATTATTGCGATTAACTAAAAATTCATATCAAACCCAGTGAGCGTGTGTAACAACAGCGTAGCGATTGAATACACACACACACACACACACACACACACACACACACACTCACACACACGTGTGTATACGTACCCTGATTCATTAACAGTTCATTTGATTTTATTTAAACATGCGTACTACCTTTAGCAGTTCGAGTTTCAAGTGTTTAAAAAAAATTGCTTCATTGGCGTTTTAAACATATAAATATTAATAAGCTTTTAAAATTATCGTTAAATGTAAATTTGTGCTACAATGACTAATTTACTACCATAGTGTGGTAATACAATCTGCCTTATATACCACATTCAATAAATTGAAAAGATAAAAAACATCTATTGAAAAATATCTATTAGGTAACATTAAAATAAAACATTAAAGTACTTTTTACTACATAACGTACAGTGTACATCATAGTTGACAATAAAAGTTTTCGTAATTAATTTTAATTTATTGTATCTATAGATTAGGAAACAAATGATGGACGTCAAAGTATACATTGTGAAATTAAACATCTATTGTGTAATTTAAGCTTGAAAATAGTAATATCCTAAAATTATTATTATTCCGACAGCACACCTTTATGTAACTTCCAACAGCATAGTAATAAAATGGGTGACATTATTTTAAAAGTTGATAAAATGAAATGGGTTACATAGGCTGTTTCCATCAGTTCATTGTTCAATCAGCTACACATTTATTAATTTGTATGGAAATCAGTCTATTTTTAATTTGTTCCAGTCATTGAACGTCCACTACTGGACATAGACCTTCGCTCAAAATTTCCACGACGTATGATCTTGGGCCACCCACTCTCAAAGGTGGCCCACGACATTGACCAGGTCGTCAGTGCACCTAGTGAGAGGTCGTCCCACGCTACGACGACAATGCATGGTCTCTACGAGAACCTTTCTTTGCTAACGGTTATCAGTTCAACGCGCGATGAGGTCTGCCCCTTGCCACTTCAACTTACTAAATTCTGTGAGTTATGTCGCTCACTCAGTTTCTAGACCAACAGTAAGAGACCACGTCTGACATCCATGCTTCATCACTGGCTAGATGTACTGTTCAAAGACTTTCGATTTTAGGCACTGAGGTATATTGGTTTTAGAAATGTGGTATAGTTTCCTGAACGCTGTCCAGCTGAGCTGTATTCTTCGCAAAATTTCATTATCGAAATTATACGAAGAATTACTACCTAATCGAACGGTGTGTCCCAAATAGACGTATTAAGTATGTGTATATGATTAATAATAAGTAGGCCGTGGACGAGCTGCAGCGAATCTCTTCGCCCTGGCGTGATTTTGACGTCATAACAATATCGACTGAGTCGTTTTAAGTTTACAGAATTTACCTGCTGGAGGACTACAAGTACCGGTTTCCCACGCGCTTTCAGAAATTCGGCATAATTCCGTCTTCACCTGGCGCTTTATTATTTTTCTGCTCTTTGAAGGCCATTTCAATCTCGTACAGGCTAACATTCAAGATATCATCTGTGTAGTGGCGGGTTAGCTTTGTTCCAGAATCCCTAACTATGTTGCTAAAAATTTTGTTTTAGCAGCTGTATATAACTCCCGATTACTAAAATTTTTTTTGACAAATTATCCACTACCAAATTTCTGATTTTGACGAAACAATTTTGGGTTTATCAGATTCAGGTCCGTTTCTTGTCCCTCTCTTTCCGAGAAATCGGCCAGTCGCTGATCCCTTAGGTTTGTTTCCCAATCGTAAATTGTCCTATTCTCAGATCATCGCCATCGCGCTTGCCTAGGTTTGTGTTGAAGTCCTTCATCAATACTGAGTTAGTGAGATATTACAACGTATAGTTAATAGTATTATGATAATGGCTCCTTTTTGACATGAACCTATTATATAGCTACAATACTAGGGACTATCAAAAAACGTAATTCGCCAGTAATTTTTATCAAATGTTATTTTACTTTTTTATATAGTCGTCTTTTAGCATAATACACTTGGCATATCTTTTTTCTAAGCTTAAGATTCCTTTCTTAAAAAAACTCTTCATTCTAAGCACCTAAAATTTCTGTACTGCTGCGACTACCAGTTCATCATCTTCGATTCTCTAGCCTTTCAGATACTACTTCAACCTTGGAAATAGTTAAAAATCACTATGGAGAAGGTCCGGTGAATATGGAGAATGTCCAAATATTTTGAAGCCAGCATCTCGAATTGCAGTCAAAGCAATGGCGGACCTGTGAGTCGAGACATTATCTCCATGGAACAAAACAATTTTTGCTAGTTTGCGGCGCGTTTTTTTTTTTTTTGTTTGTTCTACGTACAAAGAGCCCGTAACAATAGATCTACGGTCGAGATATCCTACCATGACGACTCCTTCACCATCCCAACAAAGAGAGCCCATAATCTTTCCGGCAGAATGACTCGTCTGACTTAGGGATTGGAAATGATGTCATCAACTATAATTTTGTTTCTACATTTCCAAAACAATGTTCAGTGTGGTTTGTTTTGTGCATCGGTAAACATTCTGGAGACCCAACGCACAGATACTTTTTTCATCCCCAAACGTTCGTGTAAAATGATTAGGCACACTACCAGTCAAAATCTTGTTTCTTCGTCTATAAATCGTACCGTAACGCAACGATCTGCTAAAACAATTCGACTTTTTTAACCTGTCACTACCGTTGTTAGGTGACCTTTGGTAGATGTTCACCCGCGTTTTGTGTTTGGGCGCACCGACAGGCCACTGTGGAATACGGTGGACTATTTGCTCCTAAAGTATTCTGTATGTCTTGATTAACTCGTTCTGTAGTGAAATTTTTCAAAAACAGATACTTAACAATCATACGCAATTCAATTTTTTCCGTTTTCAACAACACACTACGACAAACTGCAAACAAAAGACTTCTATTTTTTTTAATTATTTCTTTTTTTAAAATCTAATCAATATTTCAGCCTTATTAGCCAATATTTACTTTTTCTGGTTTCAAAAATTTGTATTTGATTCTCTTTATTAATGAATACCCCCATATAAATAACTCCTTAAGAATTCAAGCTATGAACGGCTTTGATTCATTTTGTTCAGCAGTTTATGTTCTATGTAAAATAAATATATTTTTTAAACTTTCAATAAAATCACTTATTATAAGTTTGAGTACTCATTTTCGTTGATTGCTTATTGTCGTCTTCTACTTAATTGCAATAATTACTGTACAACTTCTAATATAATTGGTAAAATGTTGCAACAGTTTTGGCATTAATCTCGTCCTACGTAAAGAAGTCTGAAAAGAGCTATACAAGTTATGTGGGTAAGGGTAACATTGGGGGGTTGCAAGATGGATATACCATTTTATACATATTATTATATACACATATTATATTTCATCGAAACTCTTTCAATATTTACTGTCTAGCTAAATATATGTGATCTCGCTAAATTACGGTCAAAGAACACACTTCTTCAGTTCAATTCTTACTTTAATATAATCAGATAGTGGCGCTAGGGATTAAAATGATTGATTTTCTTCGGCGGTAAAACCTCTTAATAAGCATCACTATGTTTTACGTTAAGGCAGGTTTAATTATGTGGAGTGTTTTGAAGTGAAACCCCTTACAGGCGTAGTGGAGAAAAGTATGGCTTTAAAAACAATTGTAATATTTTCTTGTATTGTTTTACTTTCACTGTTATTTTTAATCGTTAGGTCAATTAAAAGTCTGCACGCTTATTGAATGTATTATGACAATATAATATAATTTGAACTGATTTGATAATGAAGTTTAGCACTAGACCTCACTAGTTTACAACATTATGAGACAACCTGTCCTAGCCATGTTTGAGCTTGTTACAATTGTCTTGAGATGCAGTTTGAAAATGATTGGTTTTCAGGGTCTGATGATGGGGCTGGAAGTTTAGCACTGAAACGCCATAATGAGACAACGTACCCAAGCCATATTTAGATTTATTAGAATTATCTTGTCACTTTGACCGTGAGTTATTTTCAGGAACTGATGATAGAGCCGGAATATAGGCATTAGTGCTCCATAATAAACCGAAGTAACCTGGTTTTTTTTCGCTTAAACCTCGTTTAAGCAACTTATTTTAAATATAAAATAATAAACCCGCTAAGTTTGTGTCGGGCTGTACGCAGTGTAGGGTTCCGTCACCGCCCGTTACAATATGCAAACTTAGGAGACATTTTGTTTTTACTGTACACCTGTTAATTCGACTTATATTTACTAGTTGTTATAACCAACGACGTTATCTAAGTAATTTTCGAAATTTTGTTTATGCTCTTTCGAGTATAAACAAAATTATATATATATAAATATATATAAATTACTTAGATAACGTTGTTAGTTATAATTGCTCGTAAATATGTTGAATTAATAGGTGTACAGTCAAAACAAAATGTATATGTATGTGGCGCGTGCGTGCGTGCGTGCGCGTGCGTATGCGTGCGTGCGTGCGTGGTAAAATTATATATAATCGTATATATATATATATATATATATATATATATATATATATATATATATATATATATTATTGTCGCGAATTTTTAATATATCCAAAATTAAACATGTAGCTGGCATGGTCCTGACACTTGAATCTAACAAAAATTAGCAATTTAAAGATTAGTGTTTCGCAAAAGGGTCTCTAAGACACTAACGGTTTTTACAGAATCACAATCTTTTTGAATGAGCTATCCAATAATACCCACATCATGCTACAGACGAAAAAAAAATCCACGCTTTGCATGTAGAGGAAGTAAACCAAAATATCATTTTCTTCAAAATTTTAATCTATCAATTTGTCGGTGTGATTAATACGTATACCCATGTCAATATACAGTGATCTAGTACTAAAAATTTCTTAGCAAAGCGAGGACAGAGAGACAGACAGACAGGCGGACATACGGACGGATATAGCGAAACTATAAGTATTTCTTGTTTACTACAGAACCCTATAAAAATGATATGTTGTAAAGAAATTTTCCCTTGTAAGTGTGTATACAAATACCCGCACAGTTTTTCGACCACAGACTTTTTTTACACGTTTTTGTCTGTAATCCGCTTTTCATGGTCCGCGACCAAAACTTTCAAAATGCTTGTACCAAAAGTGTTATTTTATTTGAAAATCTCAAATATAAACATGGATCTTAAAGTTTGCATCGGTAACATTATGTGACACCCAAACTCCGAGTTTATTCTTGTATCAAGTCTTTTTCAAATCACATAACACTGTTTTGTAATCAATATGAAGTCCTATATAAATATTTTTGCTACTAATGTACAGATCTTGCTCCTTTTTAACAAAGACGGCCCTACAACAAGAGCAAACACATCCTTCAAATTAACATTTGCTACTTAATACACTTGAACTACATTCATTGTACCCTAACTAATACTGCTTTAGATCCATAAATCGCAGAGCTTCTGCTTACTGTTTTTGTAGCATTTTTTTATGATTAAACTTTAAAATGTATCGATTTTGTCCATTGCATACGTTGATATTTACAGTCTAACAGATAAGTAATAATTTAAAACTGGAGCAAAATATTTTAGTTTCTCTTCTGAATATCCACTCATAAGGTACAATAAGAGATTTAATTACAATTATACATGTACAAAATATTTTTTTTCTTTGATCTTTTATATTATACATAAAATATCACAATTTAAATACATAATAACCAGAGTTAGATAGTAATCCTGAATTACTATTTGTATAGAAATTCACATAACTATAGTAACGTCAGCAATACCACAAATTTCCATGTGGTACGACCTTTAGACATCTCCCTTACTTCGCTGACATCCATCGATCGTTTCATGCAAGCTCGTCGGTTTCCGGTGCTTAAAATTTGGCCCTTTTTTAATGTGCCACCAATTCGGTATGAATAAGATTTTTAAGGGCGACCTTTGCCGATCCTTCCATCACACGCTTTTATAAATACATGCAATAATGTTCCATTACAGATGAATCCACCGGTCGTACAACTTAAACTCTGTTTACAGGTACTCGACATGCATTCCATTCGAAAACGGAACAAAAACAATACTGAAACACGAGTTTATCACCGTAATATGTGACTCAAAAGAGAAAAAACAGAACATTTACGACGATTCTTATGCCTTGTAGTGAAATCGAATAGTATAACTTCGAAGTATGACATAAATATAAGTAAATGGAATGTTCTAGTCATTGGAATGGACACTATGTCTCGCTTCAGAATTCGTGCTACTATGCCGCAAACTGTGGAGTTCTTTCGTCACAACGGTTGGCTGGATTTTAGAGGGTACCAAAAGGTGAGCGGTAAAAGATGACAGTATTTTATCATATTTTAGATAAATGTCGCATAAATTATTTAAATTATTTGGGGGTCTATTTATATTCTTAATAGATTATATTTTATGTGCCAGAATAACTCAGTACGGCACCAGCAGTAACATGTAACTATAAGTATAGTTTAAGCTCAGCTTAGCTTGTAATCTTTAACTGTGCCAATAACAGATTTTTATGCCAATGAGTGTGATCTTTTGATAGAAACACTCGATCTCTTTTAAAATCTCTGACTATTACGAGACAGTTTCAATCTTGCTATTACCAGTCGTCTGGGTTTGGCTAATAGACCTTTCTCCAAATTCTGTGATAACTACATTTTGAACGACTCTTTATTACAAATTGTATCGAAGTTTTGCATATCACTTTGATATAATGAAAGTGGAAGTTTGTGAACTAATGTGTTTTATTTGCAATTTTAACGTTCAAACATAATCAGAATAACATGTATTATCATAAAATAAAACTATTTAATTTATTACAAACTGTTTCTAATAACTTTGTTCGCAGTATTCTTAATCTGTGCTAACATTACGTTTCAAGGTTACTTTACAGATAAATGTTAATATCAGATTATTTTATGATTGAAATTTCATATGTAAGTGCATACACCAAAATCCATTTGGACAAAAGCGCATTATAATATAATAAAGATTATTAAATTTCCCATTATAAAACCGTACTGGTTTTACCATTATAAAACCAACCTTGTATTAAATTCGTTCACGTCAGTGGTCAAACATAATTTCTCGGCAAATGTTCAACTTTTGAAATCTAATTATTTAATATTTTATTTTTGATTAAGTTCGAGTTCAATGCATTTACATTTTTTTAGTAAGTCCATACTTAAAATACTATAAGCTAGACTTTTAGGGAATGAAATAAATTAAAACCAATTTACGGCCGTGGTCAGTTGTGATTATATTT
>BGZK01002597.1:0-49174 GCA_005406025.1 Eumeta japonica | reverse complement strand
TTATGTTTTAAGAATATGAATTTTTAATTTTGTAAACAATAGCGAGAAAGAACATAATAATAAAATGCACAGAACATCATTTTGTGTCCAATTTTTGTTTTTTTTTTAATCCGCACTATCTGTACATATATATATGAAGAATCAAATTCGTACTTTTATAAGCTTCATTTATCTTTTCTCAATCTGATGGTAGATTTATTTTATTTCACATTTTCTTGCACGTGAGCTGACGCACAGTTGGCCTCTTCAACCACCGACGAAACCCACTATTCGAGAAAATAAGAACCACGTTATCCCATGAGCGTCTGCACATATACAACGAGCGTCCGTCTGAGATCCCGAGAAGGCGTCTGCGCCGAAGTTCTAAAGCGACCATAAAGCGCCCTGTGTAGCCCTTAGAGGTCCTTCTTTCTGCACTACCCACCGACGTACCTTAAAATTATTCCCAGTATCGTAGGTATCTCGCTTTATGCCGTAGTATGTCTTTGGACATTTGTAGGCGAGCAACTGGATCTTCAACGCTGGTCACTACAAGTTTTCGAAGGCGCCTTCTGTGTTCAATGACATCATTAAAATAACCTTTGAGACGATTTAATATTTGTAGATGTATCTCATTGGATCATAGAGGACGTTCGCCGTCCCATCGCAGGTGCAACACTGCGTTCTTTGCAGCTTCGGCATCAAGTGCCATTGAAGGCGCCACCTAACTACGTATTTGCCTAGAACAGGGAACAGATCTATAGAGCAGCAGGACTTTGACCAGACTTAAACTCGGTGGGCGGTAGAATCGATGTGTTATCCTTTGATATCGCTATTGTTCTGTGTTATACTATTATTATAACTAAAAAAATATTGTTTTATTTCAGAGTTATACATTTTATATATCGAAGAATTACTTACTCATGTTCGAAACTTGTAGCTTGATTCCAAACAACAAATTTACTGATTGATAATTAATTATCGAAAATATGTGTACACGCATATTTTATAATGGGTGTTTATGTTTCTGTGGTTTGGGAGGTGTGTTGGCCTATATCTACCTTTAAGCATTACTTTTTTCAATTTTAAAAGAAACGATATCAAATTAATATTTCATGACAAATAACCAGGAAAACCTTCAGTGGTGCTGGCCTTTCTGCGCCAAAGGAGAACATGTTTACGATGCCACAATTTTATTGTTGTAATTTATTTTTTTTACTATACGTAATTGCTCCGCGGTCGGAGGTACCTTAATGACAGCCATCTTTCAGTTTCCTAAAAAGTATCTCAGTTTTAGGTATTTTTCTCCACCTCTAAGAACAATTCAAAGTCCCAAAAATAGCTACCTGGCATACGTAAACCTATCGATGCCCGGGGCCTTTCGATTCGTTTTAAGTACATCTTTGACCTCAGCCTCGGTAAAGGTTGGTCCTCCGAAAAGATTTCCTTATTTATATCGATCCGGTCATTGGGAAAAAGATTTCTGTCAAAGAGTCGCCGACTCGTCCAGACACTTATGCCATGTCCGTTTGAAGTAAGAAATTCTCCCAGTTTCTTATCATTTATATGCCGTCACCATGTATATGCCGTCCTCACAGGCCTTCCTCCTATGCAGAGAAAACCACTTCGAACTTGTAGTTTGCGCCTCGGTTGCTGCTCTTTGTAAACCTCCTTGACTCGGACATTTCTCGACCACGTACTCGCGCCTGCTGAGGGCCGCATGTGACGTTTCTAGAGGTCCGCATTATATTTTAGCTTCTCTAACTCGGGATTCCACCAAGAGAATTTCAGCCTACGCCCCGAACTTTTACGTGGAATGACATCGTCGCATACTTGTGGGATTCATTAGGTATAAGCTTCTACAACCTCGTCGAGTTAGTGGTACGAGCCTACAGATTTCACAATCTCGACGGCAAGATGCCCATTTGCGTAAAACAATATCCACTACTGTTCCGAACCGCGACCTTCTAGCCTTTACAGTGTTGTAAACCCTTGTACCAGAGAGAGGCCGAGGGCTGGATCGTCCTCCACACGTACGGCAAACGCGACCACGTTATCAGATAATAAATAAACCACAACAAGGACTGGACAACTTTGAAAATGTTCAAAATAGATACTTTATTAATTTTCCCTTTCAAGATCGAGTTGTCTTATATTTAATTTATTGACTATTAAAATGACACTGTGATGTTTATTTTAAGAAGGAATTGTAAGTGAGTAAACATTGATATTAATTTGAGCTGATGCAGATTGTTCATTGTTAGACATTATGTCTTTATTTTCTACTTAAGAGCTTTCGATATGTAGGTGTGTGTGTGTGTCTGTGTTTGCGTGTGTGTATATTTGTGTGTGTTCATTTTCTATAGATCTTAAAAGTTATACCGTAATAGAAAATGGGACAATGTCATAGTTTCTCGCGTCGTATTTTTGTATCATTGCGTCAATAACGAAGGATATTTAATTATTTATATTCAGGCCTTTAGTAAAATCAAAGTGATCAATAGGCTTTTGTTTCTATCATACCCAGTAAACTTCGATTGCTCAGCTCAGTCGGCCTATGGCTTCTCTCATTAGTAGATATACAGAGAAAGACTTTCTAGGCTCTGTGGTATTAACAGAGCGGACTATGGATGGACATTACTATACTGATCACCTGTTTCCGTTAATAAATAGTTGCTTCCTTCCGAACATTACAGGGGATCTTAGGTAGCGTAACTATTGTGGAATAACAAATAATTAGTGAATATCGTTGTGCGAAATTATTGTTGGCACGTTCAGGAAATATATATAGAAATGCATTCCAGCTATATGCGATGGATGTCACGTACGGTAATAAACAAGCCGTTCTTATTACTCGTCCACCCACATTGTCAACCGCAACGCAGTGTCATACATCATCGCTCATTAATTCCAAACACATTTTTTCTTTGTTGATATGAAACAAAAGCCTTCCTCGTGTCATGAGACCTCTATTTATGCGAAATTCGAAGGTAAATGAACGACAAATAGACTAGTGACTTTAATGATCGGCCACAATGTCCAAACGATCATTCGGTCAACGGTCAGTCGGCTAAACGAAATTATATCTCAATGTTAATCTGAGTCCAAAATTCAAACTTATTATGGAGAAATGAAGCTGTGTATTAGTTTCAACTTTATACATGTCTCCTTTTCAGAGAAAAAGTTTCTAACATACGGACAAACCACCATGTCAAGGTGAAAATAAACAAGAATAGAAGTAATAATGGATCCCCTTTTCCCTTTAGATAATATAATCCTACGAAAACGAAATTTCAGCAATGTAATTAAAAAAAAAGATTATGACAATGAGTGCAAGTTCTAAGCGATTTCTTAAATCTTCGTTCTAATAACAAGATTATTAGAAGGAAGAACTATTGGTAACGATGTCCTAGATTTCATCCTTAACGTCTATATAGGTATGTCCATACAAATTATTTTAGTCTCTAATATAATTTTCAGTTAAGAGGCGATGATGTAAAACGTAAATATAGTCGCCAAATATGAACAGCTTACATTGCCTTTTTCTATACATATTATGTATAAATACAAATCGTCTCTCTGTCTGTCTGTTTGTCTAACCGCTTAGACGCTTATGGAACGGGAACCGTTGATCTAATTTACATGATTCTTTTAATTAATTCATTTTCTGATATGAATTTACATTTGGTTACTATATGGATAAGCAATATAATGTTTAATCCATAAGAACGTTATGATATCATCTCGAAAAAAACACAGCATAATCTTTGTTTTACTACTGCATAACAACTATTTTATATAAACTATATAAGACTATATATGTATATATGACTAGTTGTTGCGTGCATTCATGTTTGTTATAATATTTTAAATACATAAAAGCTGTCCTTTTTTTCGTTGACGTTCCGCCCGCCGACTTCAAAATTGTTTAAACCTTATTTCAATATTGTTTAAATATGCTCCAAAAATATAAATATTTAATTGTTTTTATAGTAAAAAAAGTCTAACGGTAAGTGTTTAATTCCTTTGTATAGAAAATAAATAGTTTAGGCTTTTATTGACAATTATTTTATTAATAATTCCGAGGACTGATTATATATAGTGCGGCTGAGCTTTTGTTTATTTGAAAGGTGTGTCGTCAATATTCGAATTGTTGCATCTATGACACATCTCCCTTTTTACAAAAATTAAAGTCACTATCAGCTGTTATAATGAAAATATGATAAAACATAATAGTAAAAGAAACGTCTCGATTGCTATATTATACATTTAGATGTTATTAAAATGTGAAAAGGGCCCTAATGCTATAACGACACGTAGTTTAATTATAGTTCTACAATAGAGTCTTAATAACAAAGTTACAACAAAAAATATTTTTATCTTATTACAAGTATCAATATTATTAAATTATAGTTTTATATCGTTCAGGCCTCTTAACAACACGATCAGATCTAGTAGATCACTTGACAGTAGATCATCTAGTTAAGACACAGAAGGTGGTACCATTTGTCCAAATCTATTTAGTAGGTACATCAACTTAAAGAAAGAGAAAATTTGAATTTACCATGTCTAGACCTTAGACGTGATAAATTGTGTTCTAAGTTACGCAGTAGATATCTTTTAATAAAATACAATAAGTTTTATTTAAATCGGTTAATAAGTTTTGAGTGATGCTTGAACAAACAAACAGACAGATACACAGACAATAGTAGCTGTTTTGAGGCCTATATTATATAATAATACATACCACTTACTTTCAAAAAAAACCTTTTGTCTTATATGATTTTATTATATGTACAGACAGTAAAAATCCATTTTAAATGTATTATCACTTTGGTTTGCGAGGAAGGATGAATATGGCAATAATAATTGAAAGAAAGAAAAGTAAAGAGGACGAAAAAGCAGAAGGGAGGAAAGAGAGAGAGAGTGAGAGAGAGTGAGAGAGAGAGTGATTAAAATGAAATAAGATTAAAGTCGGGATTGACGATGCGATCAGACTAAGGTATCAAGTTTAGAGTCGAGATTTTATTAAAAATCAAAATCACGAATAAAATATTTAACGATGCGGATGGACCCGCGGACATAATGTGATAAATACTTTCATTTTTTTCGTATTGAATCGAAATTCCATAATTACTATACGTAGTGGCCCATGAGTATATTAAATTGATGATTGATGACTGGCTATACATCTGACATTTTATACATTGTGAGCACACCTTAAAACTCCGACCATGAAACTTGCGAAAGGCGATGTGAGTTGAGGTGTGAGTGATTAACACCGTGGAGGCCCTGCTGCACTAATTCGCATCTGTAAATAGAACAAATAAGAGAGAGATAGTTTGAGCGAAAATGAGACAAATTTCAAAATTGAGTGTGGGACTAAAACCAGAATTGATAGCGTGACCGAAATCGGAATAAGAAGCAGGTACTAAGATTTAAATTTAAAGTGGGACCACTATCGAGATTGCAATTGGATTCTTCTTAGATAGAAAACAACTACGGAATAAAAAGCGAGATTGCGATAGGAATCAAGAATGAACGAAATCGACATCGGAAGCAGGATCAGAATCGAAAACGGGATAGCGATCGAGATTTTGATTTTGTAATAGGACGATTTTATGTCTAAGCGGGCAAAAGCTAGTATACTAGTGTGCGTGTGTATGTAGGTATCTCTCTCCCTCTCTCTCTTTGTGTGTGCGTGTGTGTGCGTTTACGTGCGCATGTGCGTGTGCAAATGTATGTCTTTGTGTATACAATTATCTTAAACTATGAGTAAAAGTTTAATAAATTAATTAAATATTCTTAATTAACTAATTATTTGAAAATATTACATAAAGCAACTTTCTCTAAAAAAAAATGTGTGTCTTTAATTCACACGTAGAAGTGAAACTTCAGAGAAGTAACTTACGAGAGAAATCTCTCTACACAATTTCAAGCCTCTAGACCTAGTAGTTTAGGCTATGCGGTGATCTAACTTTTATGTAAACAGATAATTGGCCAGGCGGTCGCCTTTACTTTATACGGAGGAAACGAAAAAGCAGAAACTGCTCTGAATCTATCAATGACGATAGTAATCATTCCAGGGCTTCGAGATTTACAGTTGAAGTGTAACAACTTCGGCTGACCCTAAGCCAGGCTGTCGATTAAGATAGTCGGTTGGGGAAATTGGGAAAACGGGTGAATAAATAGCGGCAATTTTAGATGTTTATTATGTAATTATGAAAGTATTGTACCTATTTTAATAAAAAAATGTTTACTTATGCTTAAATCTCTTTGAATATAACGAAATACAAATCAAATATTTAATAACTACTACTACAACTATTTAAATAAAAATGAACTGATTTCCACAAGTATTGAACTTCAAACTAATAATTTTAATTTATAAGAAATCCAAAATATAATAGAATTATAATGCATTTTAATGCTCAAATATGAAATTATATCTGATTTTCTGAGTATCTGTTTATCATGTGAATATTTTTTACATAACAAGGTTTTCATATTTCGAATCATTGAAACCAAGATTCTAGAAAATAGTGTCAGAAAATAAAAATGCGTATGTTAAGGATTTTAAATTAAACTTTACTCAATAAATTCTTAAGAACAACTATTCAACTTTCATTTGTGTTCATTATCTGTATTTAATTCTCACAAGTTTAGTCGCTTCCTTAATTCAAAATTGACTCAAATGCTGAAAATTCGGAAAATGTCTCTTAACAATTAATAATATTTTTTCACACCAACATGGCAAGTTCTAGACATCAGGAAGGAAAGTGCTACATTTTCTCACGGCTCACTCCGAGATCGAAAGTTCCCAATACATTCCTGTTCGCAGATTATTGCCACCCGAATCCAAGGCGAGAGTGACAATCGCACGAGTGTAAATATTTTACAGGAAAGCGAACTTTTCATCAAGATGTGAAAAACATGTATTTTATTGTTGAGGGATTTTACTGTAGACTTCAAACAACTAGGCTCGCACGATTTTACTGAAGGTGTCTCATAAGTAATGTCAATTTTCAATAACTGAAATTCATAGGCTTTTTACTGTGAGTCTAGTTTTATAAAAAAAAACAACTGTTTTACATTATTTTAATGAGACTCTGTGCGTTATTTAATGGGGCAAGACATTTTGATGATAAGAGGTATAGAGTGCGATAAATATGAAATTCGTGTATTATTAAGATTTTATTGGAATCGAAAGTGTAAAGCAGCCGTGGCAGAAGGAAAATATGTAAAATTTACAGAGAAGATACAATCGAAGAACAAACAGCACAGCGTTGGTTCAATCGTTTTAATAGTGGTCATTAGAAGTAGTCAAATCAATCGCGCTCTAGTCTCCCGCTTGCATGGGATATGGAGGCTACAAAAGAAGCAATAGAAAACCAACCTAATGCCAGCACTTGCCAATTATCGGACTTCCTTGGACCATCTAAAGACACCACGTATCACCATTTAAAATCATTAGATAAGACCCACAAAAGTTATAGAATAGTGTCTCAAGTCAACGAGATTCATGTGAAACGTCGCGTGGAAACAGCTTCTTGCCTCGCCAAAAGTCGTTTGTTTTATAAAACGCGTTGTTACTTGCGATGAAAAAAAGTAAATTTATCTAAACATTCCAAACATGGAAAATTAGTAGTTAGGAGACAATAGAAGTCGATTCGAGCCAAAAGACTTATTGTGTCTGGTCGAATCATGAAAGTATTCCATACAGCTATGAAATAATTCAAGATGGTCGAACTATCACTGCCAAGATATATATACTGAACACTTGATACTAATGTATAAGGTTTTGTGAAAGAAATATCAAGTTTAGTAAACCGAAAAAGGTACTCTTACAACATGAAAATGCTAGACCACATACTGCGAAAGTTGCGCGGCATAGATCGAAGAACTTGGTATTGAATTCCGCCACATTCAACATTTAGTCCGGTGTCTTTGAATTGTCTACGATTACTATTTATTCATATGCATGGAGCTTTCTTTCGAAAAAAATTGAGTCCAAAGAGATGTTGAAATACCACAGTTCGAAAATTCTTTGCATCTAAGCCTAAGGAATGAGCTTAATTTAAATTACTGGACGTTGGATTAAGACCATAGAATACAACGGAATATATAGTTTAATAAGTTTAAAAGTTTTGTTGTATGATTAATTCATAAATGAAGTGAACCTTAAAACCAACGTTACTTATGAGACACTTTCACTTCTAAAAATAGGCATGTTTTACAGATTTAATATAAATTTATGAAATTTAACATAAATTAGTAAAATTTAATATAACTCCTTTATTTAGATTCTTAGTCTTTATTTAGGTTCTAACTCTTTATTTAGGTGAAAACGGAACCCTATTACTAAGCCTACCGTTTGTTCATCTGCACATCTTTCAAGGGTAGACCTTTCTGATATTTTTAGCTCGTATTAGGCAGTTGGTTTGAAATTTCACAAAATATGTGTTTTATAGAGCCGGATATTAACAAATAATATAAAAAGTGAAAAATTAATGAGTCTCCATATAAGAAATATATTTTATAAAAGTTTTTGTTTTGCTCCATTGTAAAACGTTTATATAAGATCAGGGAAAAGTTTTTCTTATTTTGTATACAAAATCATAATAATTTCATCATATTTTATTTACATTTAATTGCCACACATATATATATATATATATTTGTAGGTAGTGATATAATCCACTGCTGTAGAAATTTTGGGAATTCTGATCCAAAAACTGCGACAAATAGTTTTGACAGTCCTGTTTTGATATTAAGATAACACTGCCTAAAGAATTCTGAAGAAACACAAACAGGATGCAAGGTCAAGGCTGTATGGTGAGTGCATAAACGCTACCCAACTAACTCTCTCCTCTCATGCTTGCTGAGTGACTGATGTGTGTCGTTTAATGTTATCATGGCGAAAAACAATAGTCTTTCTGTTAATCAACATTGGTCGTTTTTACTTCTTGCTTAATTTTCATCAGCTGTTGGTAGAGATCCAAATTAATAGTTTTGCCCGGCGGTAAAACTTGTAATGATTAATGCCCTTCCAATCCCACTATACAAATAGTATCAACTTATTGCGAGTAAACTTGGGTTTTGCGGAGCTTGCTTGAATTTTGACCGTGATATTTTTCACACGTTCTTGTGTTAGGTTATCCGTTTTTCATCAACAGTGATCAATCTTTTCAAAACCGATACGGTTTCATTAAGTTTCAATAGAAAATCGTAAGTAAATACATGATCCATTAAGTTTCTTCCAGTAAGCTCATGAGAGACCCAAGTATTGAGCTTTTATATACCAGTTTTTTTTTCTTGCTGCAAAATGGCAGACTTTATCCGTAACACCAGAGGAAGGGCCAACTTTGACATCAATATTACCGGACTGAAAGCACTTGGACTTAGAGTTTTGTGCTACTTCTAACCGATACTGAATTAGGTTCATAAATATCACAAATTTTATTCACGGCTTGAGTCATATTTTTCCTACTTTAGTACTAAAATTTTCAAACAAACTTTCAAATCTCTACGAAAATGGCGGAACACCGTCACATTTAATTTTCATTTTTAAAATGTCATCTATTTCATGGTATTAAAGTAGCCAGATACTAATAGCACAGTAGAAATTTTGCTATAGCTTTTTACTCATTAAATACGAAAACCTTTTTCACCGATCTCATACATATACGGGGTCAAACTTGGTGGGTCATAGTGTAAATTCTACCGCAAATAATATAAAAAGATCAAATTTAGTACGTCTTGTGTGCTTAATGATCCCAAATCAAATAAAAAATTAAGGTTTTGGTACATAAATAACAAAACACTTTGTATGAGGTTAAGGAACACTTGGTATACAAGTCCGATTCGCTCTTGCCGGTTTTATTTATTCGACGACATTATTCTCACAAAAGTTATGTAATGTTTACACTATTTTATCGCCAAACTACAAAATAAAATACCGCTGCCATTTTAAAATGACGAACGCACAGACACCTAAACGGATCAACGTGTCGCACTGATGGCACGACGATGGTGCGCGGAGGCAATTAATATAGGCTGCTGTTTGATTGCGGAATCAAATGCAAAAGCAGTGATAAGATTGACTATAAAGTTTGTGTTCTAGATCCAACAATTTTGGTCGCCAGACTTGCGCCAAAGAATCAAGATATTACATGTCCCCGGCTTTCGCGTCATTTATTAATACAGTTCGACATTGCGACACGATAACCCGAATTGTAAATAGCTTTTTGGTGAACGGGATCTAGATTTTTAAAGGTTACCGATGAGAAGAAACAAGTTTTGTTTGCTTTGCAGTTTTAACGGCACACATAACGTTTAGTATTTATTATTCCATTAGTGCATTACGCACTATTTTTAAGGTAATGTATTGAATAGGGTATAGTATCCTTTTATACCTGAACATATATAAAATGGATGTTTTGTATACACTATATGTAATCGCTAAAATGCAACACCATTTGACCGATCATCATGACAGTAGACACATATAAATAGCTTTTACTTAGAGGTGGTTTTTATACAACGTTATTTTAGCATTTGTTTTCGACTTCATCCGAGTATTGTACTTTTGAACCGAACTACTATACCGATTTCAAAATTTCTTTTACTCTAAGCTCACCTTGACAAATATAGCGTACTATGCCTCACTGTTTTACCCGTCGTTTGATTGAAAAGAAATCGCATTATTTATAAATAATTAATAATATTTAGGCCTAATCTAGGACCTTATCCAGAGAAGGCAACATATGATAGTCCTTTTAAATTTATTCTGACATTCTTAAAAGTTTGTCCTGCGCTTTTTTTTTATAGCGACTGCAACGATACCTTCACAAGAAATAAGAAATCGTATCATTTGGGCTAAATAGTAAATCTGTAGGTATCATCGGAATGCGAGCCATTGCTACCGTTTGTGCGACTACTGACTCAATCAAGACTATACCTACTTTTCTTTTGTTTCGAGTGGAAATTTTCACGGACGAAGATACCCGCCATGCAACCTACAGACCGGGTTATGTGGGATTTTACCCACTAAAACCACTCCCTTGGGGTGACTCTAATGTAACATATGTCCGACGCGGAGTAAATATGCGTTGACGGGCAAATGAAGCGAACAACAAACAAAGTTTGGGGATTTCGCGTCGATTCGTGATTATTAACTAGACTTACCGGCACAGTATGGGATGTAAGGGGATAATTTTAAACGAGTTAAAATTTGTTATTTTTAATCGCCTCTACGAGTGAGGCGTGCTCGATAAGACATATCAATTTTTCCGTCGGGTTCGCGGCGGCGCGGAATTTTTTCGAGAAAATCGCGAGCTCGTTAGTGTCAATAATAGATATTATTGACATTAATTGGTTGAGATCGTTCGCGGCGGACGTCTGATTTTGTTTCCCCGTGGGCGGGATGCTGTGCGGTCTGGCCGCTGTGCGGGCGTGTTAAACGTAGATGAGACAGCGCGCGCGGGTGCTCGGCGCGGCGCGGCAGCTTCTGCAGGGGCTCTTTGGAGCACGCGGCATCCTTAATTCACCATGTGGCCTTTTGCTTACATGGACGCAGGCGGGTGTGTCCTTATTGCGCGTGCATTGCGCTATGCCGTGGTTGTCCAGGAATTTAACGCAACGCGCAGGATTGGCACAGTGCGGGACGAGTGTCCATAGAATCGGCAGTTATGGCACTGCCTGGGTAAGGCGTTTGCGGGTCTGCTCCGCTTTTATCGGAGAGGAACATACGCTCCTGATTTGGAAGAAGGTGGCTTTCGTCACCTTGTCGTTGTGCGCCGGAGACAAAACTAGGTCGAGGGCTCGCGGAAGCGGTTCAGTGTCACGACGTACTGACTGCACCGAGAGATTTTGCGCAGTAGGTCTTCCTTGACCTCGTCGACGGGTATTTCCCTAGGGACTGCCTTCAGGACTACCCTGATTTCCCGCTCCTATTTAAGGGAGTAGGTGTGGAATGCGTAGCTTTGGGTTACTAACAGATTTTGCAGATTTCTAAAATCTGCGACGGTTTTCGCTTGCAGCTTTAATCCCTGTATGGAATTACGCGCTTGCGAAATCTGATATATCCGCACATTTTTGCGCAGCTCGGTCCACTGATCCTTGTTCTGCTACGAACGCGGGTGGTGGCTATGGACCGCGCGGTACAGGGGCAGGAGGAGCGGTGACGTCAGCCTCGTCACTTTGTTATTGTTGATTTTCGCAGGAGTTACCGCTTTTTTGGATTTTCCAGTTTCTACCGCCCCTTGTGAGGCTGCGGTAGGCTGGGAAAGTTTCTTCCAGCTCTCTGGAGCGTCATAAATCGACTAGGTCGATTTGGCGGGAGATGGTTGGTTACCTTTTTGGTTTTGGATGTAACCCGGAAGTAGGTAGACCCATCGGTCGCCTGAGTGAGAAATGCGGCTTCCGGTTTCGTTCGGGATGTTTTTCGGCGCCGGACTGTAGTGAAGTCGGAGTGATCCGAAACGTCACTCCATCCGGGATCGGAATCGGAGGTAGAATCTTCCGACGGGCGAACGGCGGCGTGGCGTTTACTGGGCTCCTTAACGGGATTAAATTCGACCTCCATAATGGGGTCGAAGACAGTGTACTAAACCTACTATGACATTGTTTCTAAGGGACTTTCTTTATAACCTAATGTAACAGAACCAGACTTTAAGAGAGAAAAGTCTGGTTCCGTTATATCTACAGCACTACATAAATCTATTTGGTTCTGTCTGTACATTTATTTTTTTCACCTAATTTTGTGATAAATAATCGTTTTATGATGCAGTGATTCGCATTATACTAGTTTTTTCATTTTTGTCAGTCTGCCTGTTTGTCTGTCTGTACGTTTTTCTATAACTAAAAAAAGGTTTCACTGATCTTGATGAAAATTTGTGTACTGACAGTAAGAGCTTGATTGCATAAATAATAGGTTACTGTCTGCCTATCTGTTTTTGGCATGTGTGTATGTGTTTTTTATAACATATGTATAGCTTTACTTTTTATAAAGGAGATTGTCAATATAAATAAATAAAGCATAAAGATACAATACAGCATATTTCATTTATGCTCAAATTAGTTCTAAATTACCTGTTTTATCAATTGAGACATATGATAAACATTATACATGATTACAGTGTAATCAATGGGCATGAACAGCAAGTACCGAAAAGATATATAAAATCAAACTTAATGATGTTCACAATCAAATGTTGTACAAAGAGATTGAGGTAGGTACCTGATTTCGGAATATTGAACTGGGATCACTTCCCACCTACATTTGTTCTTGGTCTCTCATCTGTGATGAAACCTCGGCAGTAGGCAGTGCAGGCAAATATGTTAAAGAAATGTTGACTGAGGCTACCTCAGCGATGGAACATATGGACTTCCAACCGCCGTCTGCGTATCCAGATATCGAACATCCCTTTTGGGGGTGAAAAAAGGATCCTAGAACCACCATAGACACGTGTCACCGATGAAACCGGTACACAGATTTCCTAAATCACTTCTCTGAACAAAACAACGCATCTTACACGTTACTTAGAAGTCCCACGAAAATACTTACGTATGGGTTGGGACGAGAAGATTGACTGATTATCAAAATTCACCTTTGTCTGTCTGACGTTTTCAAATCAGAATACCTATTTTTATTTGAAAAGTTGGGATGATACGATGGGGCGATAATTAGATATTCAAAACAGATGCTTTTGGATTCCTTTTTTATGATCCATCAACTGAATCAGAGTTACAGATGCAAAAAGTTCCTTTACTTCTATTAAAAACGAATTATGGAACCATCACAATAACACTACACATCTCGTTCAGTGATATATTTGTTCTGCATATTTGTGCCATTGAACAAAATCACACGAATCGATTCTAAAATTTCCTTTGAATGAGAAACTTCTTGAAAATAAAATAGATATAAACATTTCGATGGCGTCATCTGCATATTTGTGCTATTACAGATTTTTGAAACTTCTTTCACTTATAGAAACTTATATCAACTCCGAGTAATACAGCCTGAATTTTATTTTGGTAGTGGCTCCGTTCAAATCAGAACCGTGAGCGGTAGCGGAATCGATATTGCAAACAAGACGAAGAGCAGAATCGAAAGTCGAGACCAGATGGACGCAAACGAAAACGGAACCATGGTTGGGATCGAGTGTGGAATTAAAATCAGAACCAAGAGCATGTTCGGAACCGGAATAAGGAACGGTGCCGAGGTCAGAGAAATCAGAGCAGCTTCAACCCTAATGTACTTAGTCGAGACCAGGTTCCGAATTAAAAGCGAGACTGCGATCAAAGTCAGAAGTGAGACAAATCGGTATCAAAATCAGGATTGGATTGAGATCGTAAACGGATGATACATAAGATAAAGAATGTGTTCAAAGTCCACGCGGGCGGCAGAAGCTAGTCAATAAATGCTGTACAAAAAGAAGTTTTCAAATTTGAGTTTCAAAGATTAACTTTCATGATAGAGAACAAAATAAATTCAGACGGCTTATAATCATCTTCAAGAATCAGGCTAACATATACAAAAATATTTTTTGAGTCCGACTGGCCATTCCAGAGATAGCGCGTTGAAACAAACACACTATTAAGCTTTATGTATCAGTAAAGACATATTTTATTGCCCACGCAGATAAAACAGCTAGCGGAATGTTATTACATACAATAATATAAAATCGTAATTTTTCAACTAACTTTAATAAAGGAGAAGATGGAAATGTCTCTTTTCTAGGATTTCATACGTTCAAATGAAAAAAAAAAGCAAACTTATAAAAACACAAGTGCGTCTGACTGTCCATCTGTTACATCTATTTTGTTCCGAATTTATTATTTCATTCTGCATTTATTATATATTACGAATTATTGTAGTAGGTTAAGTTACCACAAGCAAATTAGGATGAGATTAAAAAACATGATAGACAACAAATTTATAGTACAAAACCCTTTTCACACGAGTTCAATTACTTGTCAAATTTTTTAATAAATATTCACTTTTATATTAGATAGTTAAATTGTTAACTATTGAGGTAGAAAATGGATCCATATATTTTTTATGACTTAAAAGACACCGTTGTTTAGAAAACTACAACGGAATCATGTCTTTAAGGTTGTTAACTTAATAACTGACTTAAGTCATTTATATTTACAAAAATTGGACATATATTGAAATCGGTTTAGTAGTTTCGATATGGTAGTGCATGCTTTGTAACCATTAGCTAATTCATATTTTCCTTTTCAGGATGCGTTTTGGATCTCGAAAACTCTCCAGTGATTATGAAAAGTCCAAGTCCCTACTTAAGGCTGCGTACAAACTTCAATAATGCCATGGTAAAGCTGTGAGTCAGAGATAAAAACGATGAACACAAAAAAAATAATGCGTGTCAGCTCCGACGCGTGACTGGAGTTCACATCTTAAAACGACTTTTTGTAGCATATACAATATACAAAGGAGCTAAATAAACCCATCACTTATAATAAACGATATCAGTAACTATGTTACCATTAAAATCGTTGCTTATAATACGCAAAACATGTATATACTTTTATATATATTTATGTATATTGATTTAACAAAGTAATTACATATAATAAAACTGTAACTCCAAAACTCCACATTGATCGATGATAACAATTTCAATAACGTTTAATATCATACTATACATCGAAAACTTTGCATATTTGCGTTAAAAATAAAACATTTATAAATCAGCAATGGAAGAAAAACACACGTGTTTAGTATAATATGCGCGAATATATTGAGCAGAGAGGCAACATAACGACTTCACTTTAACACTCGATTTCAATCCCCATCTGGTTTATGTGCCGCGGGCTACATACAAAAATCGATTTTCGAAGAGTAAATTATAGATTCTATATAATAATAAATCGTAGCCAAACTCAACACGTGAATCTAGAATTAATATGAATACAAAATGTGAAGCCTTGAGCTAAGAGCATAACAAATGATTGAAAACTGAGACACAACTGCGTCTGGCGTAAATATAGTTGGCACCGATTCCAAAAACAAGGCATTATTTTAATTAATAAGTTATTGAAGATGGTTTATTGGTTTATTATTTTGGTAAAAGGTATTATGTTGACACTAGCGATGGCCAAGAGCGACAACTTTATATTTACATCAATATTAATTAATAAAATTTATCACAATCAGGCGATTAGAGTACCACAAAGCGGCAATTAGGTCCCTATTAAAAGGTGTTTTCCAAATAAACTATTTTAATTTATTCTTGTTCAGACGGTCAAGGAAGTTTCATTTTTGTATTAGATTCTGTTTTATATAGCAAACTAGATTAACATAATTAGTAATTTGCTTAGTATCATAATTTTTTGTTCTACGTTTATTCTATTACATCTAAGCTTGGTGTTTGATTATTTTTACTTATTTAATTTATATTTATGAATAATGTTAATTGACGTAATTTTCTTAGTAAGGTAATATTGATTGGAATGATGTTCATATGTATTTCAGACGGTTTTTGTGGGATTAATCGTTTCCAGCCTCCTTCGTATTGAATAAATTGTAATTAGTTAGTGATTGTATCCGAATCAGATTTTGCTCTCTATTACGATACCCATCTCGGTCCTCTCAAAGATACTGCTACTCTTTTTTTTCTTTTTATTTTGTATATATTTTTTTATCTTTTATGTATTATAAAAGACAATCTACTTATATTCTAATTCTGACAAATAAACAGACAGACGTATTACTGACATTATTTACAGCCTGTCATTTATTCGATTGTATGTTCTTACTGTATTCTTACTTCAAGATTGGTCAAGCTTTTTTTTATTTATAAGTGGACATAAACGCAACAGCTAGACATTTTTTTTTAAATGGTAAATGTAGATCAAGTGACATAAAATAAATATTTATCACAAAATTGGCTAAAAATAATGTATGTGCTCATAGAGCCTATCGCTTTAATTGGGGATACTCGGAAAGCGTTCCATTTGTTATTATAATTTTATTTTTATATAAATATTTAAAAACATTTCTTTCAGTTTTTATATTGCTTCTATTTCTCAGTTTGGTCGTGACATTTTCAGTCTTATCAAAGTTTAGTTTCTTTTGATTTATCCAATTAATCAGAATGTTCATAGTGATAAAACTAAAACATTTAACTAGTCTTAGAAAAACATTTAATGGTTTTAGATCTAAAATATACTCCAAGAATTTCACAGCTTTAGTTGATACAGAAATAAAATGGAGTTGCGGGCATGTTACCCAAGTATTGAACCCAGTTTAAGAAATCATATGAAGCATTGCTATACATAGCGCATCAGTCCCATACAAAATAGATGAGAATTTTGTATAAGTTTTAGATTTAACTATCACTATGTATCTATTGCATTATCAAACATAGATTGATGAATCAGGATACGGGCAGAACGTGAAACATACAGCTAGGTTGGATCTTCCAGCCTGCTCAGCGGATGAAGGGGTTTAATGTTGCACCCACCGATGTTAAACCATATATATACTCAAGAGTGTTAAATCAATATTGGCTGTCGTTGGTTAACATTTTGAACAGTCTAAACGACTCGAGGTCGGCCTTACAAAACATCAAAAACTTGGTTACTTGTTGGCCTGCTTCTCAGTGTAACGGAAGAGTTTGGTGCAAAATTTAAGCATTAGCAATACTTCACACCAAATTAAACGGTGTTGCATATTGCAACATTATGCAGCGACTGGTGGTTTCCTTTACGTTTGAAATTTTGTGAGACAATAAGTCGAAATAGAAAATTAACTTTCTCATGCTTATTCTAGTTACTAGAAGATAGGACTTCACGTAGGTGATGTAATACCTAACTATTGTTTCCACACCGCAGCGACTAAACTCTACTCACTGAGTTACCAGACAGAGTATACAGTGTAGTAACTCTCAGGTCCTACCAACGGTATACTCGAGAGCGTCTGCATTCGACAATCGCGCATTGTCGCGTGATGAAGTAGCGATAGAGCGATATTGCGATAGGGCGGAATTGCAGATCGTCTGGTCCGTGACCGTGAGTGTGTGGATGAGAATACGTCGATATCGATACCACAACTGCCTCAAGGACGAGGTCTCCAGACCATGTCCGTATGGCGGGAAAAGATGCAAACATGGTATCGATACTGCTGTGGGTGGTCCTATTTTGTCTTCATGCGGATGACTTTATCGTAATAATCCCCAAAAGCGGATATCCTACGTAATACGAAACAAATTGTTATAGATTTAAGATTCCTACACGGAAATACGGTGAGGTGCGAACACGTAAGTTTTACAGCATGACCTCACATAATTTTTTTATGCTTTAATACACCATGTGATAAACAAATAGGGTAATCAGGGAGCGGGAATACTCCACGCGAAAAAATAACTGACATATGCTCGAAGAACTAGTTACGATAAACGAAGACACCTGCAGGCACACCCCACATTACGGAAGACTTCAATTTTTCAGGGGCCCTCGGGTTATACAGCTTCACAGAACTCACCTCCCACACTCTAAACATACGAGATAAAGTCGTGGTATCATATACTCGTACTTTGGGAGTGGGCGGTACTTTCGCCTTTGTAGCAATCTGTCTCAAATCCAGTGGTTACCGTATTGCGATGCGGGCCCTGATTGACACATGTGCTTAAAGTTTTTGATCACTATGAGCTTTGAAACACACATTGTATGTTGTTACTTATCACTGAAATTCAACGAATGATAACTGAGGCAAGACATTAATTAAGATGCATTTTCAACTTGTGTACGGACCTTCTCTAAACTGTTATAATTTTGGATCAGTTGGTTGGATATCATCCAAAGCGGAATTTAACAATAACGTTCTCCCTCGATGCGGCGGGTTGCCATCTTATTTTCGACCCGTGCATGACCTTCTATATTAAGTGCGAGTGTTAGGTGTGCGTTTATTTTGCGGGGCGGTAAGATTAATTTGTGGCTAGAAGTATCTGGTCGTGTTTGACGGTAAGTTCGGTTGTATTTAGTCCGATATAGGCGGGTTGCCAATCAGCATTTGGAATGGGTAGTAATGTTAATGTCGAAAACAATCGTTTACGACCTATTTCGAAGTTAGTTCTATTACCAACGAAAATAAAGCTGTTTATGATTGATTGATTGGTTCTTGAGTTGTCAAACTTCTCTCTGTTATCCGGTAAGACTTCAGGCTATGAAAATGAAAAGTTTTACAAAATTAAAGTTCCTGTTTGAATATCGATTTTCAAAAATCGAGTTTTCACTAGAATATTAAAACTTCATAGTCCTGTCGAAAATCGCTTAAATCACACAAAACATCACTCAGAAATATAATTTCGACCATTTTCCGAGTGATGTCTGTATGTGTGTGTGTGAGTGTGTGTGTATGTACTTTGGGTAAAATATCCATCTATTATCATGTTAAGTGCATTTGATTTGTAATGAATAATAATATAATTGAGGTAATTTCTTTACTTTTCGATTTTTATTGGGTTAAAGAGATAGAGTTTTTAATTTTAATTATTTATAAACTCATTTTTTACGTATGAAAGTGATATCTGTTATCGATTTCAAAAATAACATAATTGAGCAGCTTCATGAAATAAAGTTTTTAATAAAAAAGAGATGGCGCTCTATAGTGGTTTATTTAGTGCTTTTTAAACAACTTATACTTCACTATTTTATATGTATTATATTCAATTTTAAGTAAATGAATATTTAGCTTAAGATATATTACACTTTGATAAATATTAATGTCCTTTTTTTCCATTTTTTAAGTTTAGTTTACTCCTTATATTTTTTATTATTTTAATATCGATATCTAATTTTATCATGCTCATATTATGTATATTTTTTTCAGTTTTGTTAAGCACTACTATCAGTGTAAGGAACCGCGCAAAACCTAACCGGATTCAGCTAAAAATGAAAAGCGCCACAGCCCCGGTTGTGAGATGGGATCGATTTGGCATTGACTTAATTAACCATATGACTGTTTTTTTTTAATTTGCACGTTGTTTTTATGCCAAATAAAACGTTCCTTCTTTCTTCTTATTTTTCAAAGTTTTAGTTCACTATTCCTGTTATTTCATACAATAATATAAAGCGAAAGAACTTTCGTGTCCCACGACACCTCTTTTGAAGAATCTGCTTAACTACAGGATTTTGGTATATATGCTGCCAAGATTAAAACAGATGACATGTTCATAGAAAACCATCCGTGAATAATTTAAATATCATAGCAGCGGCTATTCCATTTTGATTATTTGACAATTTGACTAATATTGACTTTGGAAAAACTTTACTAGTATTCCGTATCCAGTTTTGCATTACTGCACTACACTACAATTTCAAATAGCTACGAATGTACGCTTTAAATTAATTCGTTTTGTACACGATTTTAAGTAAAATTTTGATACTACAATACTATCATATACAAACGAGACACATGATGACGAATGGCGAGCTATGTCTATTATGTCAATTAAAGTCATCGCTGCTTGCACCTCATGCCTCCGTATTTTCGGCGAAATCCCATTTTAAAATAATTATGTTTAGTCTTTTGGTACAACCTGATCTATTATTTTCATTGTGTTGTTTGTGGTGATATGTGGAGAGTTGAGATGAATTGCATGGGTTTCTGAATTTTCTTGGACAATCATGCACGTCTTGAATGCACATACAGTTAATTGCTAAAAGTACTTCATTTGAAATATATAGATATCTGTACGCGTGGCGTATAGAATCCTTTCAATGCACACGAGCATGATTAAAATAAGTATATCAACCCATTGTGGAAGAATTAGCCATGAACGAGATTCTGCAGTTCCATTATATGGTTTACTTTGCGAATCCATTCAATATCAAATCTCGCTTGGAACCCAAAATATTAAATATCTACGTATGTGCATATATTTTCTCTAACTAAGCCGGTGCATTTTGGGTGGAATTGACACTCCAATGTTCTTGGACGCATTAAATCGATTAGTTTCGTCGCCAGAGTGGTGTAAATTAATTCATTTCGACAGCGGAAATAATTATATCGACGCGAAAATAATTTAAGAACTGTATACGATCCAAAGACCCAACCTATTGGTCAAAACAGGATAATGTGTTTTAAAATTCTATTTTATAATTAAGTTTCCTTGCAACTGACTGGTAGTGAACTAACGAATTCACAGACCTGAAGGTCTATGAATTCTGATAATGGATACTTACAAACTTTCGTTCCAGTGCATTGTTCTCTAAAAGTGCAACATCGTTAGCATACAAGATACTCTACATTACGTCCTTTCTGGTTCCTGTGATTTGTAGTTTATTTTCAAGTTGAATATTGATGGCTTAAGCCAATTCCTGGTGTACACCAACTTTGCCCAGAAGTAGGTCGTTTGCACTGACGTCCTTGTATGTAGATGACGCCATTCATGTCTCGTATAAGAACGATGTAAATTTCTAGAAGTCTGTACTTCGAAAGATTAAATAATCGGTCACTTATAATTAAGTCTTAAATGTAGCCTGAATCTAAAAATCTGATAAAGTAAAATTCGCATGAAAAGATAGACACCGATCGATAAAATTCTATTGGCATTGTTTACTGCATTACAATTAGAATTTATTAATTAGTAGCATTTGTCAAAGCCACTAACTTGTATATATTAATGTTAGTTATTAACAACTTAAGCATCTGGGACTTTTAAAATAATTATTTAAAAAAAAACGAAAATTACGTATACACGGGCGTCATTTATTTTAACTCTGAAATAAAATATTAAACTTATTACTATACTTAAAATAATAAAATTATATGAATTTATATTGAAACATAAAAAAATATAGATATAAAGGGACCGAAGTAGGTAGTTTCCAATTAGCACGCATACAACATAAACACATCCACCGACTAGGCAATAATCGACGAGGTGAAAAAAACCGAATTGGTATTTTGATTGGCCTTAAGATCTAAGTACGATTTTCAAATTATATAAAAAGAAAACTTTGTCACCTCTTCGATTATTTCGCTCTCATCCTTTCTTAATAGCGATTTACTGAAAAAAAGACAATATGCTTTTGCTTGATTTTTTTTTATGTCAGAAGACAAACATCTGGAGAGGATATACCATAGTATCCATATTTAAGAACTGTTTTATGTAATCCATGGCATACTAGTAAAACGCCACGCTCAGCAATCATTACACACCGCTTATGTTAAGTTACGTTTGATGATACACAGACAGATTTATTTACATATGTATACACTCACAAAGTTAATGTAATGATGAACATTGACACGAACATGTATACTTGAAATCGAGCACTTAGTCCCTTTAATTAAATCTCAAGACTTATGTATAGTATTTCAGTTCAATTAAAATAAGGTAACTATGTAAGGTAGATACATATCTCTTTATAATACATCAGTCTGCTTTGGATTCCGCTCTTTTACTCACATAACATCGGTGTAGTCGGTTTCTAAAATATCTATCGAAAAAGACATAAGTCGCATAACAAAACTAGGGTAGTTCCATTACCCCGGGTTAAACTATTTGTATAATTGAATAACGTCAAAAACAGAAGTGCAAGTTGCCGCGTTGTTAAACTTGGTTGGTAGTAACTACTAGAACTTCTTATATGGATTTAGTTTATTTAATGACCTGCAGATCAAGCAGTTTTAGTATATTAAAATAAAAAATACACTTAGAATTAGAGGGATTAGAGATAGCCAAAAATACATTTTTCGGCAAGAAATGCAGCACCAAAGAATATGCGTTTTTTCATATTTTAAATACCGAAACACTTGATTAAAACTTGCATCTTTGTTGCCGACCTCGGAAAAGGCATGACCAACTTTGTTGGTAAAACGAGCGTCGCAGTGTTAATTTTTAAATAATAACAGCAAGTTTCGAGGACGACGATTGCTATTTTCACAACTTAATTACAAGTGGGGACAGTGACAGAACTCATTTTATATTGGTAAATAAAGTAAGAGTAAATTTTGAATCGGTAAATAAAGTAAAACGTCTGTGTATAAAAAGCAATTTACGATATATGTATTGTCCATTTGTCCAAAATACTTAAAAAAAATATGTAAACAACGTACAACATTAGGGACGGTATGGAAACGCTGATGCCAATAAACTAAGGACATAATTCTGCTAAACTGAAATATTATACATAACAAATAGACTACTAAACTTCGCCAAAGTGTACTTATATGACACAAAATTGATCACAGAATAATTAGTTGCCATTTAAAAATATATAAAATAAATTAAAATATTTAATAGATATCACATTAGTAGAAGTTTCATTATAGAGTGTGGCTAATGAAGTCGGCATTTATGCTAGGTACATTACTGAAAAAATATTCTCACAATTTCATTTAGCTAATAAATAAAATCATTTAAGATTAAAAAAATTGTTAACTATTTAATAAATGTAATAGAGCATTATTTTTAAAATCATTTCGATAAAAATTTAGAAATGGTATACAAATGCGCATTTTGAAAGTCAATATCATTCTAAACATTGCAAGAATTTCTTTGAAACTCCGTTATTGCCCTGATGTAATATCTTTAACAGCAACATTATTGGATTTACCATTATCAAAATACAAAATAAAATTTTAGCATCAAATTTGTAAATATGGAATGCAGTCTGATTGCATTACACAACTACAATTGTAAATGTTTATGTACTTTACTTTCATGTACAGCTTACTTGATTTAGACTTAAAAACATGTAAAATCAGGAATCACAGTGAATGATTTTTTATGAACTTCACTAAATATATATTGGTAAGGCATAGACAACCTTCATTAAAAAAAAAAATGAAACAAAACAATTGATTAATTAATTAAATCATTGTAATCTTATAATTCAGTCATTATATACATTTCTCACCTTGCAAAAACCGATTAGTGGCGACATTTGCAGTATATTATGGAGATAAAATTGTTTACCATGAATCCAATTTATCAATGAACTAAAAAAAATATCAGAAGTTGATATATTTTGATTTTAATGCAATAAAATTTAAATTAACATGCTTAAAAGTTATTTACTCAATAAAAGAGCCTTAAATATCAGGTGTACAACATTGCTTCCATCGTTCCCATATAGATGGCGTTAGTGAAAATTAGTAATCCGAATAAGTAGATCATAGACGTCATATCATAAGCTTAGGTATCTGGCAGCATAACCCCATCACAACATTATTTGATTTGTGCTTGCATCATAGTCATTTGCAATTAAAAATATAAGTTTATGAGTTAAATTCTTGTCATATGCGAGAGGTTTTAAATTGTTTCGTCTACCAGCATTTTCGGCTTTATGAATAAGTAAAAATTGGATTTATTGGTAAATCCATTCAAAAAAATCGCCCGTTTAGATTTGTAATACTACGCAAAAAATGGTAGAAGATAATGGCTAGCAATGGACAACACTGAATTGTAAATATATACCACTTAAAAAAATACCTTGCATTTTTAAAAAGTAAAATTTTTGTTTTGTTAATTTAAATTTGAGTGAAATAGAGTATAAAGTTGTTGTTAAGTATAAACTAGAATAAAGGCGCTTTGTGCAAGCAAACTTTTTAATCATCTCTTAAAACCTAATAGTTGAACTTAAGAGTAATTAAGTTTATATTTTAAGTAATACATTTTAATTTTGCATCTTGTCAAAAAAAACATCATAAAATAATCATCCACTGTTCTGAGATAAATTTATACTGCTCTGGTTCGTATCGTTAAATTTCATTTAGTGATGTGACATATTTTAGGATTAAAAATCGAGATCGCATGCTTTTATGATTCAGTCAATCATCATATATTAAATTCTCAGACAAATCTTATCAACCAAATTCATTCCTTATCACCCACCCTGACTTCAGACCCCGAATGCACGAAAACTCATTAAAATGGACCAGAACATCTTGAATCCACTCCGCAGTTGAGAGATTCGCGCAAGCCAGGAATTTGTGGCCAGACAACGTTCAAGCTGCAAACAGAAAAACAAAATTTGAAAATTCTCTTTCAAGGAAGAACAATAAAGAACTATTTTTTTCCAATAAAACAATGCAATTTCATTGTTTTATTTACAAATCGGCATGCAGAATTAGCTGCTTATAGATTATACAAACACTATTCGATCATAACTTACATACAATTCATATACATTGTACCAACCTACTGTCGGGGCAAACACTCATACAAAATTTTATTTGAGATTGAGGTTTTAAATATCGAGCCGTCTAAGCTGATCAATATTGGGCTGGTGGCTGTTAACAGCCATCGTTACCAGCACGATTACGATGCGATTCCTAAGACACGGGACAAGAAGTTTAATTTGACCAAGTTACTAATTCATCAGCCCATTCGCTCTAGACAGGATTTAAACTAGAATTTTTCACCTCAACTGCTCTTTCTAATACCAGTTTCGTATTTTCAATTTTGGTACATAAAATTTTTTTGATGCTCATCTACTTTGGTGAGTCATCTCATTTTAATTTTGTAACTCTGATCTCCATACTTCACACATAGTATATATAATATTAATATTCGCCCGTGATTTCGCCCTCATGTACTCGTATATATAGAATTCCTACAGCTTTTATAACATGCGATCTTTTTTTCATCCATGCTCCCGATCGCAGGCTCGTTTCTTATATCAGTTTTCGTCCTCTCCTATTTCGATCCCAGTCACAATCTCAATTCCAATTCACCTTTCAATTCCCATCAGGTTTCGCTTTCAATTCCCATCCCGATCTCGCGCTTGAGTTCACTTTCAATCTCGCTTTCGATTCCGATTCCTATCTTGTTTTCAATTCCAATCCTGCTTTGGATTCCTTTGTTGGATCGATTCTGATTTAGATTTTTTGCCGTTTTCAGTATGAAGTCGAATACAATTTAGGTTACTGTCGTTTAGAACATTTATAGTGTGAATTGTGTGGGGCTATAAATTTGAAAACGCGAGTACATTTAATATTCATGGCGCATAAAAAAACATTATTATCAACTTTAAAAATACAAAAAACAATTATAAAATGAAATTATGTTTACTAAATCTATTGCGGCGAAAAAAGGAAAAAAGTGAAACAAAGGGAGAGAGAGAGAGAGAGAGAGAGTAGAAACATTTATTAGATAGGGTAGGTTTGTATATAGAGTTAAATAAAAATCCCTTTGAGTGGGATTTTTCTTTTGAATGGGGAGGAATTTGGGATAGGAGATATACATAGCACAAAAGAAATTCCATCCCATATTTTAAGTTAGTGGGTCTTGTATTTTCTGAAAATCCATGATGACTCAGTTTGTAATTGATGTTTTGCTTGGTAATACTGCCACATAAACATATAACTGACTTCTGCCTCCCAAGGGTTCGAGTTTCAGCAGTTTTGGAAGAATTGGAAGAGAACAGAAGAATTGGAAGCCGAAATATTAATTTTTGTTTTAGCAATTTCAACAATGACGGAATTACATACAAACTTTTATGACTTGTTTTGGAACCTTTCGAGTTGATTTTTCATAAATGTTGAAACATACCTTTTTCATCTGTAAAGAGAAACTGCAATATTAATTTCGTGTTATTAACTTCAACAATGACGGACTTTCATAGTAACTTCTATTCGTTATTTTTGAGACTCAAGGGTTGAGTTTTCAAGAATCTCTTCTTAGCAGATACTTAAGTCACAATGGAAATCTAATTGCTCATTTTCGTGGTATAGATCTTATAGTTCTGGAATTTTGATGAGTGATTGAGCAGTATTTAGCTTATGAACAGGTTATCCACAGATCTTTGACACCTTTTGTGCTGCGCTGAGTGCTGGCAGGTCTAATCATTTACTATTACTATTACAATATGACTTTAGTAAGAACGTTACCATTTAGAGATATCGGATTTTTAAAATGTCGATCAGTGATTGTTTGAATGTTGGATTACGATCTACTTTTCACAATAAAATCTAGCAAAGCTGCTCTACCAGTGTCCCACTGTCTGTACAAAAATGCTTTCGGCGTACCCTTGTTGAGTACCGCAGAAAAATGCATTTGCAGTTTCCAAATAAACAATTCAACAAAACCCTCAAACAAGAACTTCACAACTCCAAAGTATCAAATTGTTATAATAATAAACCAACTCACAACGGTCGCTGGTAACAAAACACAAAGTCATCGTTTGTTACCAACAGCAAAAGTTCTAGTACTAAAACGAAACGAGATTGACAAGATGCGTAACGAACAACACAGCGTATTTCACTAATTGACAATTGAAGTACAGAGGGTGTTGCATCTCTTCTCGCTGTTTTGGACAACGTTTGTTATCTCATTCTATCTCTTATACCCATCTCCATCATAGTGCTTTGTTGACTATACTTTACAATACCACGTAACATTGTGTAACGTTTTATAGTTAAGCCAAGACTTGTACCAAAGCTTCATAGTTTGTATTTTTTTCGAAATAGGTCTCTAATTGAATAAAATATATATATATATATATATATATATATATATATATTTATTTATTTATTTAAAAAATACAGATAGATAACACCCTTTTATATGAAATGACCGAGTTTCACAATTAATGGACGAATATGATAATTTATTATATATGAAAATTTAATTAAAACAGTGATTAGATCAACAGATTTTAATAATATGGTAGAATACCCTATTGCTTAAAATACAGACTACCGTCTATCTTATGTCTATTTGAATCAAGGTGATGTAATGAATTTCGATGAAATTCGTCGCATAAAATATTAACTATACACTACACCAAAAATTGTGTGCATATTGTACAAAAAACAAACAAAATTATTTTTATTTTATTTTGTCAATAATGTTTACTTGCTCTTGATTACAGAGAGGCTTGGTAGAAGTATATAAGGATAGAGAAGGAAAGGAGATGCCACAATACAGAGATATGAAGTGACACAGTAAGTAAGAAAATAAAGAGGGAGAAGAAAAGGGATTAGGATCGGGAATGAGGTCAAAATCGGTATTGGAAACGACATCAGGATCAGGTTAAGGATGAAAGTTCTATTATAAAGATACTACCCACGTCAGCGGAATCACAGGCGAGCGCTAATACACACACGAGAAGGCTAATCACACACATCAGTCAAAGCATATACAATGTAGTGATTCACTTACAGAGTTTCTCCAGTGACCTTCAAATTTATACCATCTAAACCAGCATGTTCAGATACATGTAAGGAACACATCGTCTGAAAAATATCACAAGTCAGTTTAGCAATCCATTTCTTTGTACAAAGATTTGTAGTTTCATTTTTATCAAATATATTTTACAATACCAATGTAACTGTCAAATTTAACTCACTCAATAAGTAGGCTAGGAAAGCGTTAAGTTTGAATTAGTAGTTGATAAAATTCATTTACCAAATAATGTTTAAGATGCCTCTCGGGATTGTTACACTGGTGTTTATAATACATGTTATAATAGTTTAATGTAAGCATGATGTTCTTGGTGTACGACATATGTCATATACTAAAACATTATGTACATTTTAAATCTTATATACGAAACGTTTTTTTGAACATCTGCATATGGTATAATGAAGTAGGACTTCATTATACCATATGCAGATGTTCAAAAAAACATTATAATCTGTATTACATCTATTGCCGTCCAATAAGAAAAGCATTAGATTTTAATATTTAGCATTCGCTACATTTATTTCATTGTTGCATGATGATTTAGAAAATTTGCAATTGATTAGAAAGTAGTATGTTATGTTTAAAAAAGTTATCCATTACAAAGTTGGAAATTGAAAAAAACAGTAAAATGTCTTGTAGTGTGGCTTGGACCAATAACATTTTATTTTTGTTTGGAATTAAACATTTTAAGGATGGTTAATTAAAGTTTAAAATTCAATCACAGTTTTTGAAAATATATTTGTTCTATCGCATAAGCAAATACGACGGAAAGCCATGTTAAACATTTTTCTCAAAAAAAAAATGTAACAATTTATAGAAGTTATTAAGATAATAAATACCTCGGCAAGAGCTAAGGCAAGAGGCCATCGCCCGAGTATTCTTCCAATTCTGGTAATAACGAATGTTCTTCTTCAGTTCTTTGAGATGCTAATTCTGCCAAAGTTCCACCAATAACTTCCAAGTACGCTGTTTTAGCTACTACATCGATCTCGTCTCTAGTGCCGATCCAACGCGTCGTATTCGATAATAACCTAAAAGCAATATTAACACAGTCATTGACTACCTAGATCCTTAGAAATGCTATATAACAATTTAATTGAAAGAAGATGCCTTAAAATCTAAGACGAGCCGTATCTCATTCGCGCGGTTACTGTTTCGAACTAAAGTTGTTCACAGAAAATTCACATATTCGGATATGAATTTTGTTATGTAATAAAACATCTCTAAAGGAAGTATTCAAATTAAATAATGTCACTCGATATCGAAATGCAATCGAAAATTGGGTACTTTCATGTTATAGGATTTTTATGTTATTATTAAAAGCACCAACACAATGCGTATGTGGTAACTTTTCTTCAATATATCGTATGGAATCGACCGTGCATCTTTCCGCAAATATTCATAATCTCCTTCTTTTTTAGAACAACTTTGTCAAAGAAACCATAGTCAGTAAAGTAGCCATTCCTGAGAAAAATAGCTTAGAACATGTACTAAAAATTCACGAACTCACATCCTTAGTAACAGCTGCTGCGCTCTACGTTGCCAAGCGCGAGGCGCGGCCCGCAAGTATCGGGATAGCGTAGCTGCAGCCGGTCACGAACTTCCGCGGAAGCTATGGTATTTCTTTATTCGCTGCTTTTTAATTTTTTACGATAAAAACGTTTTTTGTAATGATAGTATACTACTAGTGTTAGGTTAGGTTAGGTTAGCTTAGGTTAGGTTGTGGTAACAGTATAAATGTTATGTTTATAGTGTTTTAATTTTTAAACTAATATTGTGTGTGATTAGCATTTAAGTATTTAATAACAATGCCTTTCATTCCTATCGAATATACAAACATGATGTATTGTTGGGGAGTTTGCAAAGGTGATATTGTTGCGGCTCAAAGACTTTATAGTGAAACTTACCCTGACAGTAAGCAACCTGCGGGTTTGTTAGTAATATTAAAATTTAAGTAAAAGGAGATTATGAATATTTGCGAAGATGCATGATCGATTCCATTTTGTGTATAGCATTATCTATTTTGGATTCATGATATTTGTGGAGGCAAGCTCAAAATAGACATTTCTATGCATATTTTTCATAAAAAAAAATGTTAAAGAGTGGCATAGTTTAATTTTTATATTTTTCAAATTTATAATGAAGGATAGTTATTTTAAGGATTTTTTTAAATGCCTCTCAGTTCAATATCGTGTAAACAAAAATGTGTAAATTTTCCGTTTAATCCCTGACAACTAGCTGTTCAAGCCGAAACTATAATTATGAATGTCACCAAAATTTATACACCTGTGATGACTGCTTATTATCATTATATCAAAGTCAATCACAGAAAAAGTATTTGAGGAAAACTCTAATAACATGAAAAATACATTGGGAAATCCGGAAGGATATGCTTCATATTTCCATTAATTTTGATGAAGAATAGTGCCATTTATAATATGTTATTGCAACTATCACAACCAAATATCTACAAAAAAAAAACAGATGGTAACAAAAAAGTGAATTTATTTACCACTAGAGATCGCCACAAATCTGTGAAAATGCCATTTCTCTATTATTTAATTACATGTTTTAATAAACTTACTTTAACAACACAAACAGCCAACCATTTTCAATAGGAAATTGTTTGCTGTAATTCGAAAGCTAATGAAAAAAAGCTAAATTAATGGAGTTTTTTACAAGTGCTCCTGTTTTTACTTTTTGCAGAACTATTTGAAGAGATTGGTTTCCTAAGCTATTTTGATGTTTTTTCTTTTTCGTTTCTATTACATAAAATATTTGTTTGAAGCTGACAGTATTAATCTTTATTAAATTATACAATGATATGCATTTTTTAATTTTCTTGCACTAATGAGAATACAATGATAGAAATAGTTGCTGACAAGAGGTGAAAAAATTTTTCGATTATAATCTATCGAATTATAATCTCTCAAATACTCCCATGAGCAAATTATGAGTTGTGCAAAACCAAACTTTGGTTCAATAATAGTCAAATTAAAATAGCCCCGACTAAAACTGAATGAATACTCAGTCCCTGTTTTTTAATGAATATATATAGTACTAACCCATGTAAACAATATATAGTTTTAGCACCATACTTCTTTAGACTAGCGCCTGTATTTTGGTCAGTGACATCAATAGCTTCCGCAATCGCTTTACCAATCGGCACGCCTATCCTTGCATACTGTACATCTCTGAAATATTAATATAATATTGAATTAATGTTGATGACAATTTTTGACTTATGATCCATCATAAGTCATCTTCAGTAAGCACTAACTTATTTTCGACCCCTTCCGAACTGATTTTTTTAAAATATTTATTAAGTAGCAAACGCGTTAATAAATAGCGACTTTCAAAAATTAACTTATTGGCAGAGTGTACTCTACCAATCGAATGTTCATGTTCAAGCATGGAAACAGAATGTATTAACAGCGAATTTTAATTTATTTAGATGACAGAAATCTTTGATCAAAACAATCAATTGACTGAATCTTTAAATTCAACAAATCAAATTATTCTAAATCTAAATGTAAGTTAAACAGTGATTAACTTTACAGTCAGCAAACAATTTTGAAATCAAAGCAATTCTAAACGTTGTTATTAATAATTTATTTAAATGTTCTTATTGTTCACAGTAATTTCAGTTTTCATAATGATTATATTTAAAATTTTATAACCTACAAAACGAATAATTCTGTAAAAAGTAAGAGACACTAATAAAAATAATAATAAAATTATAATTTATTGATAGCATTAGGCAACATTGAAGGCAAATGTCTTACATAAGTTGAAAAACAATGCTTCGACAAAATTTTAATAAGCTAAAACTAAGAAACAAATTATTATTTTTCATCATAAGGTAATGAATATTTCGTAATTGTAAAACTGTAAATGGTGTCATTTTAAGATCGCAACCATTGATATCAGATAACAAATATTGTGATAGATCTATTTGTATGTAGGCATCGAAACCGACAATCTTTCATGAAAAGATTCATGAATATCAATTGAAGCAAGAGATATAAGCAAAGATAGTACGACATGGAACTCTATAGTCTCTGCCTACCCTAATGGGAATAGGCAAAGAATGATTATTATTATATCATCTATTTGTATGTTTCGGGCAGGTTCTAATCACCCGCTGCCGAGGTATATCTGAATCTGAATACATCCGCGCTGGCCCAATGCGAGTTAAGGCAGCTAACGACCGCTGTCATCAATATGATAACAACGACCGGGACTAACGGCTTAAATGCTTTCTACGCAATAGAAGGAGTGATCTAGCAAATTATAAATAAACTCTTCAAAGTACAATAAATTGTCGAAAAATCGCTATAGCGAGAATATGTGCGAGGATTAAAATCTTATGACGAAATTGGTGGCATATTAAAGAACGGTCAAGTATGAAGCACCGGAAACCGACAAACTTGCATGAAACAGTTCATAAATATTAGTGAAGCAAGAAAGATATGCAAAGAATGGATTGTTACCTACTTACCTACGTTTTTGGAAAATAAAGGTGAATTTATAATAACAAATTAAAAAAATAGTAATTAAATATATATTACTTAATTGCTAAAATCATGGTCCTTCGTTTAGTTTCTCATGGTCAATCAAATGCATTTTCTACATTTTTAAATAGGTGTGCCCATATTACGTGAGCGCTGAAAATAAGAGCTAATAATGTATTTTGGAATATTGTTTTACAAGACAGTTTTATTTGTTGCCACAGGCGTATCGCATTTGAAAAAAGGTCATTTAAAATTCTCGTACATATTCGATGTACATTGCAATAGAACTTAAACATTCAACTTTTATATTTTTAAGTAGGAATTAAATAAATAAAAAAATCTTGCCTAACACATGGCAAGCAAAACTCAAAATATACGTCATGTTGAAATAGATTAAGCTATTTAGTGCCTGTGAAAGGACCTATAAATACATACACACATTCACATGCTGTTCATAATCTTTCTTTTAGCTCGACAACAGTCAAATAAATAATAAAAATACTTTACCTCGGATATGAATCATGATAATAAGGAGACTGTAGAAGGGATGCAGGTATTATCACTGCGCGTACGAATCTGTCATACACAACTTTCATTTGAACGAGATGCTTTGATGTTTCCCTAAAATAGATTATATGATAAAGTGTTAGCACGATTCTACTGAATATTATAACAGTAACATTATGCAACTAGAGCACAAGTACATTGTATATAATTTGCAATGCTAAGCTAAGACTTCATTATATGACAGCAAAATGGAATATAGCTATACAAAACCGAACTATTGTTGTTTTATATTTGGCCTTTGTAAGTTTACATTAAATAAAACCAATAACACAAATTATGGTCATGTTTTACTATCACCATTTATTTTGACGTTTCACTTTCCTTTGATAGTACTGGTTTTATGGATTAATGGATATTTGGAATATTTTAATCAGCAAAGCCTAAATAACAATAATTTCATTATCATATTACCTTATTATGTTTATCTTTGGGTATATGTAGGATTGTTGAATCAGCCTTCTCTCGAAGTCCAAAATGTTGTTTAAATTAGCGAAAAAGTTTTGTATTTGCACAGACAATTGGCTGTAATAGTTATTCAGGAAATCGTGGGTCTTCGCATGTGACTTCAGACCGATTTGCAAAGTAAGACCATCAATCTAAAAAGTTTATTGTCATTAGATTGCTTTAATAACTCTATGCATTTCAAAATGAAGCACAGCAATAATTTTAACAAATTCAATTTAAGATATATTGGTATAAATTTTTTTTATGGTGATGTAACAAAAAAAAAATTAAATATGTGCAAGTAATATTGCATTTAGAACACAATACAAAAATATAGCAATAAAATCACTATTATTATTTCGCAAACATCAAAAAGGTGCCTGACTCAATTAAAAGAATGTTATTTTTATTGAATTTTTTTTTTAATCAAATTCAAAACGGTTTTGTCTTTTGTTCATTGCAAAATAAAAGCAAACCCGAGTCTATAATAATTATTTGATCGAATTACCATTTATTATTCTGCAGAACAGCGACACAAAAATGAAAAGTCAACACCAAAGTCAAGTTAGTAGCACGCAATTATCGTTGAGAGTGGCTATTACGATAGGTTTATTTTGGAATCGCTATATGTTGTTAGAAAAGTGTACTGGGCTGAATTTAAATTATTACATTTGATTTGCATTCACAATTTTTTGAACTGAGTACTTTGCTTAGCCTAAAATAAATATACATAATTTTTGTGTGTTATTCGCATAAATAAAATACATTTCAAAATGTTATTTTGCACTAATACTCAATACTGTTTTTCCTGCTACCGGCGTACGTCAGTGTTTGTATAATATATATCTATCTATGTATTATTATGTGCGTATGCGGGTGCGGTAATGCGTATGCAGTGTGCAATGCGTTGGGTTAGTCAAACAGATACAAATTTGGATGATTTTATATGCGATACATATGCTGCAATGTTTAATGATGCAAGTGAATAATTACTAAATGATATCCTGCAAAATGTTGGAAAAAAATTTCAAAATAACTTTTCAATTTTCAAAATAAAATTTTTTCCCATGCTTTAAAACCATACCATGAAATTTACATGTCTCGTTAATTTTAAATGAAGCACTCAGAAAATCTCACAGTTGGAGGACCATGACTTAAATCATTACAAAGAACGTTTCCTTGACTACTTAGTCTTAGAAGTACTTAGATTACTTTCAAGAAACACTATTGTTCGGTCCCTACGTCTGTGAACATTTTGGCACAGCTGCATCTACAAATACAAAGTTTTATACCTCTTTGAGCGCAAGACTCTTGTAGTTTTCATCTAAATTCGAAGAAGTAGTTATTTGATTTACGGCAGCAGTGCAAACAGTCTCGAATACTCTTTGAACTGACTCATTACTAGTGTCGTCGTTATTCAAATTTACTTCTGGATCATCCTCAAGCAGCGCCAGGGAGGCCAATGGCATAGCTTCGAGCACGAAATCAGTACAGAACTCCCATCGTGGCAGATCTTTCTTTTTACCTAAAACAACCAGGATTATTTAAGCACTATTAGATCTATAAATTTTTAAATATACATCATACTAAAATTAAAATTGTTTATAACAGTTTGCAATACAACTCTTTACCTTAATATACTAAATATTGATTAACCTTGTTCAAAAACAACTATTTTTGAGAAATTATTTAACTAACAAAACTATAGAAGTCAGACAGTTATAAACAATTTAATCTAGCTTGAAAATTAAAATTGTAATGTTATTGTTGTATATATTTGTAAATGGTTGGAAAAAACGACTCAGCCAAATTACAATACTAATATCAAATTACTCCACAAAATTTAAAGCGCCACCACAGTAAGTACTTTTTAAAGGCAATTTCAAATTAAAAACTGATTAAGTCCATCGTCAAAGGACGTCTGAACAATAATATTAAATTAATAAAGTTATGACATTAACAAAATATCGTCAATTATTTCTGCAATATGATTAGTATTAAATCTATAACAAATTCGCAGTGCTCTACGTTCAGAAACAGCAAAAAAACAGAATGAATAATTAAGTTTATTAACATCATATATGTTCACAGTGACAGTTTATTTTAAAATTGAAATAAACAATGCAAGCAACATGGTAAAATATAATAACAATGAATAAGGTCAAACTATTTTATTTGCGCAAGGTAGAACGGCTATGACGCTAGCTAAATATACATGTAATTTGCGACTGAAACTCTCGCCATACCAATTGGAATTTTTGGGACATGTAAGGAAAGTGCGCTCTAATTAATGTCCAAATGAAGTATGAGTTGAGGATCCTGTAAAATTAATACAATAAAATATTACTACCCGCCCGTCGAAAAATTGCACTAACAGTAAATAACATAAAAATACATAGAGAGACTACCCCAAACTCAGGACGTCATCTAGCGCTCAAAAGTGATATAACCAAACTACGTAAGTAAAGTTATTTAGTCAAATCCGCCGTAAAAAAGTCCAGAATAAGCAGCAAAGTTGTCCATGCAAGAGGAAATTTTCTCACACGAAAGTAATGAAAATATGAATGTGGTGATAAACTAGGGCGTGTTGTTATATATATTCAACTGCATTATAATTAAATGTTTTATATCTGTCATTCGTTTTATGTAATCTAAAGCGTCGATATATTTGATTTTTAAGACGTGTAATGATTTTTTTTCTATTAGTAATATTTCAAATACGTTAAGACTTTTTGTGAAAACACTTTCCTCCCAAGAGGAAGTTAGGGGAAAGGAAGTCTCCTAATTCTGGATGGTACACCATAACATTGTACATATTTATTTTAAATGGTCTTATTTAGTTACTAAATAAAACTTTAATTCTTTACATAAATAATTATATTATATAAATCATTATTTACATGAAATACTAAGGCAGACCAGATTAAAGAATGGACTTCTAAAAAGTATCATAATTTATAAAAAGCACACCTCGAATCAGTAGAGGTTGTAATTGCTGATAACCGTGTTATGTAGTTGGGAGCCGACACTAATATTTTTTGTTCCGGGGGCAATTTAACTTCAGGAAACATTTCCCGCAACAAATTGCTGTACTTCATCTAAAACAAAAAAAATATATATATAGACTAATTAAACGAAAATCTTAACAAAACAAACTTACATTAAAAGATATCATAAATTATTGCCAATACCGACTGTATTTTTTATTAAATAATTGTCTTGGAAACAATTACTTTTATGACTATTAGTATTGTATAAGAGACATGCTTTTAATAAAACTAGCAAATTTAATTATCGATGAACGAAGAGATTCTGATGCCGGCTCGAACATCGAACAAAATCGAACAGCTCGCTGTGTATCGTGTTTCCATCTAGGTACTCATTTCATAGATGATTCATGGATAGGATTATTAGACTACACATTTTGTGAAAAATGTTGTAAAATGGCGTCGGCATTGTTATATACGTAACTATGATAGTCCAAATGATAATTTTAAAGTATAATTCAATGAATGTTATGATCTATGCGGCCACATTCAGAATACTTTTAAAGCAATAATGTAAGCGAAACGACGATATAATAACTTCCGAAACAGGAAAGCAAGTATACTCCTTCGTAAGAAATTGTATAATTTGAATTTGACAACCAATGGAATGCTGTGTTGAGAATAATGATTAATGTTTGTCGCTACTTTACGAACTTGGTTGGGTTAGTTAGGTTCTGTAACTGTAGTGTTCTGTAACTACTGATTTAAGTTGTCGGTAATTAAATACATTTTAAGAATACAAATTATAAATTCATCCTAAAAGAACTAGAGCGACTGGATCACTTATTTAAACATATGGTGTCAATCTGTCTAACCATCTGACCATATATAGCAGCTACGTATTCAAGAGACTACTAATATGTATATATAAAAGTCGATGTGTGTACGTATGTTCCCTATGGACTCCAAAACGACTAGACCGAGTTTAATGAAATTTCTAGGAAACCTTCAGTTTAGCCCAGCGGGTGATTCTGTAAAATTTGGTAGCGATTGGATCAATATGATTTTTTTTATTAAGGAGCAAACGAGCATGCGAGCCACAAAAGTATAGGTGGTCATTGCTGTCCCAGGACATTCGTGACTCCGGTGCGTCAAGAGTCACCAGTGCGTTTCTGGCCTCTTGGGTAAGAATAGAATATGTGAGATAAAGGAAAGAGTAGGTCGATGCAGAAGGGACGAGGCTACTGGACAGGGGATGGGACTGGCGGAGGATGTGGGTAATGGAAGGGAAGTAGGTTCCCGAAACTGTTACTTCAAGTCAATATACTGTGAGCGTAGCACTGTTCCTGTAGATATTTGCTAAAACTTCATCACATGACCGTTCCCATCCATCCACAAGAAGTAATCTCGCCTAGATAATTACTGTTACTGGGTCGCTAATTGTATGTAAAATTTAAACTACGTAACTCATTATTTGAAAAGAACAGCTTAAATACCATTTTTCATCGTTCGAAATGAAAAATGGTATTTAAACTGTTATCGATATTACTGATTCAAATATCACATCATTTAGGTATTTTATTTATACATATTTTCGCACATGTTATTGATAGAGTGCAAAGACAGCAGTAGCCGCAATATGACTAAAGGCGTCGGAAATTGATACGAGCGATACCTAGTGGTGGTCTATGACACGTACTGTCAATGTATGGTAACGCCGGTCAATGGCACTTAGGCTGCGTGCATACATGCTAACATGCCTTATGTCATATAGCAGATATGATAGTGCTTCGGTAATTCTCGCGTTCATTGTAATGGCTAAGTATGATTTCCAATAAATTGAAATTCAAAAATGTATAATAAGAACAATGTTTTCTTTGTCCGAGCATAATCTAAAATATGGGACTTAGATGGTTTAGAAGCGGAATCGTGAACGGTTCTAGACTTATAATGACGAACCGCCATACACCCTTCGCCATCTCATTTACTTTCATAACAACAACCGGCGGGTGGGACCCGATGTAGATGCATTACACTCACAGATTTTTCTGCTTCATTAAGTTCGGCTAAGGTGTACACTTTTTCTTTGAACATGTCTTCAGCCATCACCTGAAAAAATAACATAAATAATTGTTATAATTATTTACACACGAAATAACGCATACATTTACAAAAATTCACGTCTGCTTTTCAGAACGAATGTATTATGCTGTAACTAATGAATAACTTATATATAATTTACATTATATGCGAAAAATATAGACTTCATAAAGTTTTCGTATATTATTTTGGCAAGCAAACTTTTTTAAGTGTACTGTTACACATATAAAAAAAAATAGTGTATACTCTAAAAGATAAAAAATTCTCTTTAGCCTAAACGATTTGTAGTGCGTCCTTAGATTCTTCTAATTATAGAGATCTAATAGCAAATATAATATTTCAGAAATAATAGATAAAACAGTCAGCCACTGTTTTGGTTGCAAACGATTTTTTTATTTATTATTTATAAATACATCTGAATTAATGTCGGGTGAAAGATTTTGATGGAGTCGACTTCATTGTGTGTCACTTATAAAACGTAATAAATTTATTCAATAAATGAGATCATGGATATTTCAAGGTGAAATTTCTTGAGAAGTATAATTTTATTTGTAAAACAGGAATTAATTATGACCTGAAACTCCCACTTTCACATAAATTATAATTTTCCTTGGATATCAAGCTCCCTCGAACTCACCACTGCCTTCTGCCAACATACCTATGTATGGATCGTAAAATTTAATGATTCTGAGAATACTCTTTATACATATCAAATGACATTATTCTTAAATATCACCAAAACGGTATAAATAAAAAAAATACAAAGTAATTAAGAAATCAACTGAACAAACCGAAAATTGAAAAAAACCTCTCATCTCGATAAACCTGTATATTTTAAACTCTTCAAACTTCTTACGTGCACTGGTACTTCTGTATATTAAACGCTAACGCAACCGCAAATCGTTCATTATTTTTCTTGTGATTATTAATTTATATTATTGTGAAACACAAACGTATTTTACGTGTTCTGTGTAAAGAAAACAACACAGACTCGTAGTTCTGGCCGAAATCACGGTGGCCGCCAAGAATAAGGGCAAGTTCACACAGAAGGGTATGTTCCTGTCTCTTCCATCCTCCCTGATTTGCAACTGTATGAGATTTTGGGTATAGGGTAAATATGACAACTCCGATCAGCAACCGGTGCGCATACAGTCTATTTTCCTCAAGATCACACCTATTCCACAAAAATGCATGCATAGATCACAAATCTTCACAAGGTATAATCTCGGCATACCTTTCTTGTTCACTGGACATCCATGAATCATTTCATTATCGAGCTCATTAGTTTCGAGGTAAGAATTTCAATATTTTCTAAGGCGTTTATTCCCGACTTTCCCATCAAAATTTGCCCTATATACATTTTTGTCAGTCGACTTTATTCATCTTTTCCAGCAGATGAAATTATTTTAACATAATATTTTATATTATACTTTAGACACAATATCTTTTTAAAGCCACACTATTTCATCACGTCAATTCCCACATCTATCTTTCAAAGACATCCCACAGATACTACACTGAGATTGCATCTCCAAGAATTGACTATACTTTCACGTATCTTCTGTACTGCTCAAGTTTCACTGCCGTAATAGCATTCTTTAGGTCTAATCCTAAATTTTTTCTCAAATTTTCTTCTATTCACACATTTTTAAATTATCATTTTCACAGCTTGTATTTCAAAATGACCATACTTTATTGTTCAGTGGTAGCGTGGCCTTTGCGGACAGTAAATCTTACATAGTGACATGACAGTGAATAGACGATATATATATATATATATATATATATATATATATATATATATATATATATATATATATATATATTACTTTATATATAAAAACATAATCTAAATTACCGTAGCTAAACGTTGTTCAAAGGCAAAAACATCATCGGCGAAGAATACTGCATCAGCTGAGGATGCATCTAACGTTAGAGCTGCATCTTTCAAGAAAGCCTTGTAAGCTTTCACCGGCTGAAAAGAATACATTATAAATTAATCAGTTTTAAATAACCGATTTAATTATTAAGTAGGACTTGAGTATTACTTGATTTAAGGCTTAAGTTATTCCTAATACAGAATTTAATAAAAAGAATATGACGAATTACATTCTTTCGTATTTTGTTTCCCATGAAAATATGAATGTGAAAAAAAAGTCATTTTTTTTGTTGGCGAGCTAGTTTATTATGTGGCCAATGTTCGAAAATATGTTCAATGTTCACTGGTGGTGAATAACAAACATCGGGTTGCGAGACATCACTAAGGCATTTTCAAAATTAGTACTATGGAGAAAATAATTCAAGCCGTAATCTACAAACTATTTTCTATAATGTACCAATTGTAAAGAAAATTGCTCAAAAAAATACTAGGTGGTCGGTTGTATACTACACTCCATCATGGTTTTAATATCACATCACTTATTATTAAACAATAAGCACATAAGTATTCTAGCTAATTCATACAATGAGTTTAAAATCAATTACCTTTGATTCGGATCCGCCGTTATAAAATGATGGATCAGGCAAACCCAAGCCCGAAGGCTTAAGATGGAAACAGGTTTCGTTGGTGCCGGGAAGCTTTGCCACAGTCACCGCAAACAAGGGCGACACTCCGCAGTTGGCGTGCAGTTTCACGAGCACACCCTGCCAATTCCAGGACCTCTTGTTCCAGTTACGCATAATATGCGATCCACCTGTATCAATGGTGAAACAACAACATATTATTCAATATTCTGTTTATTAGCTTATTGTAAATATTTATCTTCGTAATGGTATGGTGAAGGTTGCATTACATTTTGCAATTACAATTAAAGGTATGACGTATTTCACATATGTCGTTTTATAACTTATGAAACAAAGATATTTTGAATTTGAATTGAAGTAATACGGTAAGTCATGATGAGAAAGCGATATTGAGGAGTCTGCGTGAAAAATATTTAATACCATCAGACATGGTTTCTTAATAATGATGAAGAAGATGATATGTGAATAGTTGTAATTCATAAGATAATCTCGCGCTTTTTAAGTCAGATAATGAACTAATTTAAATGGTTATCAAAAAAAAAACTCTGTATTGCATTAATATATTTCGATGACATCATTCTTGATAATGACCCTTGAAAATTGTCGGGTTAGGATAAAACGTAGAATTTTCAATTCACTCTATCAACATTGGGACAAAGCGGGGCACATTCGGCAGACAATACTGAATTACATAAAAGCAAACAAATTGCCTAAGGGTCGCACTCGTCGAGTTAGCAAACAACGAACAAAACGGGGCGAGGCTTCGTTTCAACGACAAGTAGCTATAGAGACAAATGCAGAATGTTAACGGGGAACTCCGACCAATAACAGAATGATGGCTCGTAACAATGCTTGTCGAAAATAACGAAAAACCTGTTATTACAAAGACCGCCAGGACTCGGAAATGGTGTCCATTAGGAAGCTTATGAAGAAATAATGCAGAAAAAAAATTTAATTCGTTTGGTGAAGGCGAACAGAAATTTTGAATAGAATGTCATTACTGCAGATTTAAAAAATCGGACGTACTCGATTCAAACTCGCAGAGTAAAGATTTAGTGCAATATATATCAACAGAAACGTTGAGTATTATATTTTACAAATGAATGAATTAGAGCCTCCCTAAAATTCATTGATTTGTCAACAAATTGCTTTGTTAAAGACTTTAACAACAACAAAATTAAAGAGTAAATAGTTTGGATTTCATTTGCTCCATTTCATAATTGTTAAAAATATCTGATTCCTTTACACATTAAAACCATATGGTAAAGCTTCCTTAAAGTAAATTAATACTCACATTTGCATGTCCTCTATTCACGGTTAGCTGTTAAATAAATATTAGAAAAATGTTTAAGAAATATGTGAGAAGTAAATTTAAAATCCGAAAATATATATAAAATATATTAAAAATACACTTAAATAACATATAGCAGTATTAAATAGCTGAGAAAATGAAAACTAAAAAAAAATATTTGAATTCAGTAAGAGCTACGTCTATATAGTGTTATATAATATTTTATTCAATTGTAATTTTATTAATTTTAGAGGCACAATTTTTACGTCGAATAAAGTTTAAGTTTGTCAGAGGCAATAAAATACTTATTAATCGGCGAACCTAATTGATGCCCTTAACGATGAACAATTTTTTTACAACGATTATTATAGTACTTTGAAATTTATTTACTTTACGCAGATTTTGTTGAGACACTACCTCTTATATGATTAACCTAAGATTTAATTTGTCGTGAATTATATATAGAAAATACAGGTTTTGTCATTTTAACAAATATTGTAAATGAGCATGAAAACCCATATGAAATTATCGTAAAATCACCACTTACACTTAAAAAACAAAGGTCATGCAATAAAACTATTTAGATGCCTCGTAGAATCCCAACCACTGAATATATTCGTCTTGATTCAAAAGATGCTCTTACTGTACATAATGCCATAGCATATTCAATACAGACTCGTGATGTATAGTAGTGACTTAATAATTTAGATGCTGTACGTACCTATGTCTAATGCTAGTTTGTAACTATATAAATAATACTAATTATGGGTATGACCACTGTTATCAAGTCAGGGCGAGGCATTAACTTGACACTTATTTTACATATAACGAAATTGAGAAATTGCTAATCAAAATTAAAGCGAAAAAATAGAAATTAAGTAAGGAACAAACTAAAAAAGATAATACGTTATTATGTGGCTAAAATCTAATTGTTGCCGAACGCGATGTTGAGTCTATATCACATTCGAGTTACGAGGGTCTGACATTATCAGAATCATTTCTCGGTATTGATATTTAATATGAAACGACACCAACGCTTTTAGTTCTGAAAATAATTAAATAGAAATTGATAAGTTACGAAGCGTATGTAGCTGACAAAATAGATAAAAATTAAAATATTTTTTGACGTGACAACGTCTTAAATTAGGTTGCGGCTGGGAGTCACTTTGAAAGTGTAACGCTCGGTAACGTAACGATGAGTCACCGAACGAGAGAGAGGCCCGCCGAATGCCTTGCGTCTCTCCCACTCAACTATGATCGGTCTGCCGCGCGCGCAGCACTAGAGAATTAGTGCATAGCTTGCAAATGTATTGCAAGTTATTGTATGTATATTGTATATAAATACGTATGTATGTGTAAAGGTAAAAATAAAATTTTGTTAATATGAAATTCAGTGCAGAGATTCTTTGTATAAATTAATGTTTTAAATATAATTCTTTGTATAAATAAATGTTTTAAATTGTTACTATTATTTCATCCTTCTTCCTACTATACGAATGAATATTCACATTAAAATGATTTTACCATTCAAAGTCGTTGTCACGTAAAACTTTCGCCCGTATACCGACTTTACAGGCTACCAAATTTTTTGTTCATAAATTACTTTCCACCATACGAGGGACGTTTACAGTAAAGTGAGAATGAGGTAAAAACTCTTTGGAACCGAAACAAAATAACTGGCTGGTAGAGCTGGAATATTGATTACATTTTTTTAAAAAAGGAAAGTTTTTGAATATTGTTCGATTTTCAAAAACGGAAGTTTTTGTTTGCAGTCTGTCGTGGCGTGTTCTTGAAAATGGAAAAAAATTGAATTGCCCGCGATTAATAAGTATCAATACTTAAAAATGGTCAGCACAGAATGCGTTAATCAAGACTTACAAGATACCATATTCTACAGTTGCCCGTTGGTGCGGCGAATTTAAATGTGAAAGAACGTCCACCAAAATTGACTCACGCGCGGATTGCCTAACAACGTAGTGACCGAAGAAATGGTAGAAACAATCTAAATAATTGTTTTAGCAGTTCGCTATGTCACGAAACGTTTTATAGCCGAAAAAAACAGATTTCCATTGGTAGAGTGCACAGCATTTTACACGACCGTTTGGATATGAAAAAAGTATCAAAATGCTTACCGATGCACAAAAATAAATCAGGCTGTATGTTCCAGGAGCTTCTCTGGAATTCTCACAAGATGTCGATAGTTTCTTTGGTTCGATTTATCGCCGTGGATGAAACGTGGCTTCACCATTACGATCCAAAAATAAAACTAAAATTTATGACTTGAAAAAGACCATCATCTTAAACCATTCAAACCACTTTTTTTTTTACAAAAGCAGTAAAAACTCCTGGCAAGCATTGGGTAACATAACATTTTGCACTGATGCTGTATCAGCATAGATTTCGTACGGAAATCGACACCATATAACCGGAAGATCTTATGGTTAAACTTTTTCCTTCATTTCTCGCTCGCTTAATTTTGGTAGGTATTGATTTATTTTAAAACAGCCACACAGTCCACTGACGCATGGTTTCTGGATCATACCGATAAATGCGTGATTCATCGCCCGTAACGATATCGTAAATGCGCCGAGTCGAATCTGTTTTCAATTTTGTTTATTATGTCACAACACCATTCCATCCGAAACCAGTGCACTAACCAGCGCAAAACTCCTTACGCTAAAATATCAATGTAGAATTTCATGTTCTTTTCCCGATCCGATCTGCAGTATATGCTGAATCTCTTAACATCCACTGTAAATCGCCTATTCTCTTGAATTATATTTTTGACTGCCAGTATGATTTCTTTTGTAACAGCCGTAAAAGGGTAACCACTTGTTTCTTCGTCCACAAAAGTTACTCGACCGCGTTTAAGTTAGTTAAACCAGCTGTAAACAATCGCTTGAAAAAGGCCATTGCATTTTAAAGCCAATTTGAAATATTTCAAGTGATACGTCTAGCTTTAGTCGACATTTGAAATCGTACAAAATTATCACACGAAAATGTTCTCGTTGTGGACCAATTTTGCCAATGAGACATTTCAATTTTGCTCGCAAAGAATGGTAGAATGAAATTTGAATCTGGAATGTCTTTTTGTAACTAGTAATGCCGATTCGATCTGACCAGACGTACACGCATGGCATACGTTTCTATAGCAAGAGACAGTATATTACATTGTACCCGCGTAGGCTAATATAACGTGAAGTATTAAAACCACCGAAACGCTGATACGATTCCGAAACTGACATCGCGACTGCACACGAGCCCCCTACAAAAAATCGACTGTAGAAAACAACCGAATGATTAGTACGTTTTGTTTGAGTTGAAGCACTCCTCGTAATGAAAGACGATAATTTTCGGGCTTTCTATTTATTTAGACACTTATTGTAGGCGCTCACGGACGTGACTGAATGTTAACTGTTTGCCAAATACGAAAGAATATTTAGAAAATTTGTAAATGTGTAACTATTACTTTTAGAGTTAATAAATTTTTATTCAAACCTCGTATTACATCACCAGAAGAGTAAAAATACTTTTGAGTTATTCTTCATACTTAACATAGTATCGAAAATTGAAGACCTCTTCTCTCAATGTCCGCGGACTTAACATTTATTTTAGAAACATAAGTATATGTGTGTCATTCTACAATATGTGATCACGGCCACCCATGAACGTCCGCAACGTCATCGACAGTTGCCAATACGTTTTAAAAATTTCAACATTTTTTCCTTCAATATTTCATCAATGTTATATTTGTTTAAAGCCACCATCGATAGTTAATTATATACCTTCAATGAGGTCGAAATTTAAACGTAAAAAAATCTTGATGGATCATGAAGCTGGTGGACAAGATAATATAAATTTACAAATCTCTTTCCTATATTTTCATGAATTCTGAAATATCGGATCCGATATATTCCCAAGAATTATCACATTGTCATTATGAAAAATTTAATTTTGAACAATTTTCACTAAGTACATGTGATACGATCACAAATCAAACAATATCGGATTTTAAATGAAAACAATCAATAGTTTATTTAAAAAAATAATTTTAACATCAGTTTGTCAAGGTAAAACAAATATTCCGTACTACAAGTAATTAAGAGCCCATAAAAATCAACTTTCACCAGAAATATGTGAAACTATTTAACAAGCAGGCAAAAGTAATGGTTATTATGCAACATTATCAAAAGTTTCAACGACGTAACAAGCCCGAGTTGTTCTCGTCTCGCCGCCCTCGTGACGATAATATCAAAGTAACATCATCAAAAGAGCATCATCTATTCATTCGAAGGTTGTGACCATAAGGTCCTGAAATGTTTCGCGAGCGGCGTGCGCGCGGCGTATTTAAAAAACACATCGAACGGGTATTATAAACTATATGCGGAAATCCAGAGACTAATTGTTAATAATAATAAGACTAAGTATTAGTAATAAAAGTAATACCTAGTATTACTCTATTTTAGCGCGAGAAATAGAACGAGCTTTTGCTTCCCGAGCTTGCAATAACGATGAATTTTTACGTCCATTATTGGGCATAGCGCCGCATGCTAAATGATAATTTTGTTTAATTACTCCTAATGGAAAGTTAGACAGTTGATAAAAATTTAGGCACAAAATTTAGGAATGACGAAATCATCATGTCGACACATTGATTAATGTCGATTATAACTGGCCAGAAGAGAAAAGAAAAACATTCAAATTAGTCTATGATCAGTATACATAATGAGATCGATTAATAAATCTCTTTATTTCCTTTATAACCACGTAGTCAATACTCTTTAGAAAAGATCAAAATCAAGAAGAAATGGGTTTGAAAAGTAAATATCCTTTTGAACGTTTAAATCGATAGAAAAGTATAAAGCTATTTTTAGAATTTTTACCTGAAATACAAATAGGATGTTCCGTGAATTTTTTTTGTGTAGTCTAGTAATAAGAAGCTATAAAAAATATCAAACACGTATCAAGGAGCTGTGACGTCAAGAAATTAAATTAATACTACAACATCTCCAACATTATTACTACAACTTCAACAAGTGATAAGTCACAACTTCCTCGTGACAGTTTTAACTTAATGTTTCTACTAAAACTTACCAAAAGTGTTATTAACGATCGGCATTTACCTTGGCCAGAATTTCTTATATAAAATAACTAGCTTTTACCCGTAGCTCCGTCCGTGTATATATAAAATAAATTCCTTCTTCTTGTATATCCCTGTATATCGCCCCATCACGAAATCAAGACCACGACCTTATCCCGTTCTCTATTCTGATCCCAGTTTTATTCTCAATGTTAATTTCTTTCATTTTCGATTCTGAGTACGGTCCCGCTTTTAATTCTGGCTCCGGTCTTGATCTATGGAAAATCCAATTCCATTTTCTATCACGCTTTCACTTTAAATTTTAGTCTCTACTGCTTTTCATTCCGATATCTGTCAAGCTTGATTCTAATTTTGATCCCACACGCAATTTCGACATTGGTCTCATCTCTCGATTTCGAGCCCAGTTTCGACTTACAATTCATTTTTTCGTCCCTTGTACAATTTTGTTTCTACTACCAGTCACGGTTCTGATTTGGAAGAAGACCCAGCAAATGCTAGTAGCATCAAAATTAAATTGGGGTTATATTACTCGGGGATAGCAAAGCTTTCTATGAGTGAAAGTATTTTTAAAATCTTTAGTGGCAGAAATATAAATATGAAGCTAAGTTTTTTGAAAGCTTCACGTTTGCGCATTCAACATTTAGCTAATATCGTAATAACCAAATAAATGGTTTAAGCACGCAAAAAGAAAACAGACAAAATACACATAGCGATTTCGATTTTCCATAAAATGTTTCATCCCTTATTTCATTCTCTTAAAGCTACCTTTTCAAAAATAATACATATTGTTATTTTTTATTCAGAATAAGCAGCTAAAGCCGAAGTTTTGTTATCAATAGCCCTTTCGTTTTCTTTTACGCAAACATTTCTACCCTTATTTCACTTCTTTTAAGGTTACTTTTAAGAACGATGCATATTATTATTCTTTATTTGTAAAGATTAGGTACAATACAAAATTTAACATAAATAGCTTCAGCGGTTCGATCTTTCATAAAATATTACATCCCTTATTTTATTCCCTTCAGTGTTAAATTAAAAAAAGTACGTATTTTTTCCTTATTTGTATAAGTAACTAACATTTAAGTTTGAAATCTGTAGCTTCAACAGTTTCGGTTATCCGGGCAGGTTTTACTCTCATAGGGGTTGAATTTCCAAAAATCCTTTTTTAGTGTTCGCTCCACGTTATAACAAGAACCTCTGTACAAATTACAAGCCTATAGACGCAGTAATTTGGACTGTACGTTAATATACCAATCAGTTAACCCTTATATACATATACACATATATATATATATATATAAATTAGATAGATAGATAAATAAGGAATAAGAAAATCAAAAACAAAAGTAATTGTGCAGCTAGCACAAGATTCGATGAAATAGCTATTACATTTTATACTTTTTATTACATTATTATTACATTATATTTTTAATTTTGCCACTCATGCTGTGAACGTATATACGACGCAGCCCACAGTGTTTTATATATAGAACGGAACA